>PPJG02000056.1:0-67739 GCA_003705695.2 Blastobotrys serpentis
CTGAAACTCTTCCGAGGCTCAAAGGCAAAATGGTTTTCCTACACGCTCAATTAGAGGGAAATCCGGCTCCGTCGCCAATTGATTTGAAATATTTTGTATGCCGAGCTGCCTGTAACTGGTAAATGTTTAAACCTAGTCCTACTCTCTGTATAATTACCTATTTACATAGGACTTTAATATGATTTATTATTATTATTATTATACTTTCTGTATTTATTTATATAGTACTTTAATGTATGAATTATAACCATTACATATATTTACCTTCATTAATTTGACTGTACATATTTGTCGCCAATTGATTTGAAATATTTTGTATGCCGAGCTGCCTGTAACTGGCAAATGTTTAAACCTAGTCCTACTCTCTGTATAATTACCTATTTACATAGGACTTTAATATGATTTATTATTATTATGTACATATTTGTGGTCACTATGTACCAAGGTAACAACAGCCAAGTAAGGAATTTGTGAATTGAACCTTCTGGCGCTTATATTAAAGCCAAGCCTTCAGGTGCGTGGAAATGGATATTGTGTCGTTATTGTCAGCATACTACGAAACACAAAAATTTGAATCTCAGTAAGTATATTCATGGCTGTGTCTGTAGCAAAACGACAGGCAACAGAAGAAACCTGAACGGCTTGGTTCAAACAGATCAATAATAGAGTCTGGGACAATGCGAAAAATTGAATCTGATTGATATACTGCCGCTACTAGGACAGAACTCAATGGAATGCCAGCCTTCTCCGAAAATCAAGCCTGTATTTTTCATATAAGTCAAGTAACTTGATGGTAATAATCTGTTGGAAACTCTTATAAATTGGAGGATTGCCATGAGCAGAGACCTAGGTTCAACTATTTGCGCCATTGAACCACGGCATAAATATTTGCTTTGTTTTTCTTTAGCTGGTATTCTTTTTCTCAGAAGTCGTATTATATCGCTATCTCATATACAAACTTCCCTCATAAAACCTAGGTTCCTATGTAGGGCCTAAACTAATTGCACATGATATATACGATATATATATCTTGATAAGGAATATGATCAAGAAAAATTAAGAAACGATAGATGATGTCTAATCTGACTTCCAGTTTGAGTCCGTACCATTTAACTAAAAGAAAAAAAAAATAACTGGTTTATTTCAAATGAAAAATTTAGCTATCTATAACAAAATTAAAATTGGTTATATAGAAAGTATTTACTAATTCAATTGGTAATGAAATAATATTTACACTGTATTTATGATTGATATCCAGCTATTTAACCGCTCTATTTTATCACTATACTAGTACAAATCATTAATACCATTCAGCCGTTCTTTCTGACCGAACGATGCAAGTTAATCAATTACTCCATGGATAGAAACAATGGGGAAGAAATTATATGCAATAAACAAGAACAATAGCACGAGATATATATCGTAGGTTCTTTATGATGCATGCTCATTGGTACCTTGCCAGAGAAGCGTTTTAATTGGAGCACAGCTTGGCGGACTCTGATGGGTTACGGAACTTCTAATTAATTGAATTTGGCTATAATTAAATGATTTCGATGAGAATAAGAGTGTTTTCTTTATCGTAAGAAATGAATCAACTACCTAGCCTTTTCTAAATAAATATAAATGAAGGAATCGGAATCATGATTCGGAGTCACTAGAGTCAAATGGTGAGTCATTGGGGCCAACAAAAAAAAAAAAATTGTACCGGTCCGATACCGACCATCGGCCTTTCAACGGCCATACAGGCGAAACGATATAATCACGAGAAATACATAAATAGAAGGGATCTCCCGCTATATTTTCATGTCACAATCTGCTCTCCCCTAATAAACATGTCAGGACCAAGCAGTGTTGATATGCCTATTAACAAGGCACTGTATGAAGAAGTATACTCAGAGGGGGAGTTGAGTGAAGAAGAAACAAAGGAGCTTGATAAAATTTATAGAAAGCTTGATAGAAGAATAATTCCTGCCCTCTGGTGTTTATATTTCTTGACATCGTTTGGAGGAGCAGCCTATGGGGTTGCATTGACTATGAACATGTCTCAGGGACACAGTACTGAACAAGATCTGAATTTGTCTCCCAAGGACATTTCAACGGCTAATGCGTTGGATTATGTTGGTTATATCATTTTTGATATTCCAATGAATTTGATCATGACCAGAGTTGCTACACAGGCATGGCTTTCCCGAATTGTGATCTCGGTTGGTGTGGTGTATGCGTGTTATGCAGCAGTGAGAAATGCTGGCGGATTAATGGCCATTCGATTGATGACCGGTATTGCCACAGCAGGAACATGGCCTGGAATGGCTTATTACATTTCTCTGTGGTATCCTCCCCATCGAACAGCTCGACGTATTGGCTATTATTTCACTGCAGCACAGGTATCTGCAGCAGTTGCCGGTCTTGTTTCAGCGGGATTCCAAAAGATGGATGGCATGAGAGGGATCACAGGGTTTCAATGGATGTTCATGATCTATGGACTTGTTACTTTCTGTGTCGGTATCTCATTGAATTGGTGGTTACCAGATCGACCAGTCAAGACTGATTCTAACGAACTTGACAATAAGTTCTTGAGATGGATCTTATCTATCGTTCCGAAGCGTGGGAATAATGTGACAAACATATTAACGGAGAAGGAGCAGCAGTTGCATATGAAGGACATGCGGGACCGATATGTAAATGTAAGTTGGGGATGGAAAGAACTGAAAGCTGTGTTTTTGGACCTTCGTCTGTGGCCTTTGGTTTTGATGTATTTTGGGGTTGTTGGTGCTGGATATGGCTTGACTGTATTTGCATCTAAGATTATCAACCAAATCAACCCATCGTGGTCATCCATTGTGTTGTCATTGTTAACTGCTCCAATCTGGATCTGTGATTTGATCGCCATTTTGATTGTTACTCCATTCTCAGACAAGTTCAGAAACCATCGCGGAATTGTCTTTTCATGTTCCACTCTGATCATCATTGTCGGTTTGATCGTCACCACCTATGCAGGGCGCCCATGGCCTCGTTATGCTGGATTACTTATTGCCGGCTTTGGATTGGGCCCAACAGTTCCTATTTGTATGACCTGGGCTGCTGAGATCTTTGGACCTCGACACGGTGATCTCGGTACAGCTGCATCAGCAGCCGTTGTGTCAGGCTTAGGTAACTTAGGATCCGTCACAACCACCTACGCATTGTATTCCGGCTGGCCAGCAGATAAAACCTTCAAAAATTCAAACATGGTAATGGTGGCTATTCTCGGCATGAGTATTCTCGCTGCGGGTGGCTGCACGCTTTTGCGATGGGCATTGGGTGATCTTAGAAGAGGGTGAGCTCCACATAGCCAGCAAAAGTGAAAATGATGAACTACTAACCTGTAATAAATTTTACAGTACCTGACTTTTAATTTGACGAGATATCACAAATAATAATAATAATAGTAACATATATAGACTGTCTACACAGTTTCAACCTTGGTGCGTTCACCGTCGTTTTGACCGGACAAAACACATGCGACAACAATTGCAAGGTGGTGGAAAGCCTTTGCTGGAGGAGATTGAATGAGGGACTTGTCCTTCTTGTTGACGGCTTCAGCGAAGTTGGTGAATTCCTTGTCAATACCGTTGTTAGATTCAGGGGTAAGTTGAATGGTTTCTGGTTCAGAAGCAGACTTTCCATCTTCACCCTTTTGGAAGATGATAGATGGTGGGGCACCTGGGCTGTTTTCATAGATCAAGCTGCCCTTGGTACCGAAGATGGTGAACTTGTTTGTCTTCTTGGTAGCACCCAAGTAGGAGGCATAAGTGAAAGTACCGAAAACACCAGATTTCATAGAGAACAAAGAGTTAAGAGTGTCAACGTCACCGGAAACTTCCTTGATCTGGGTAGTTCTGGCTGACACAGATTCAACTTCACCCAAAACCTCAGTCAAGACGGCCAATTGATGCACACCACCATCAGAGAGGTAACCTCCGATGTGTTCTGGGTTTCTTCTCCAAGCAGTAGCGTGATACTTGGATGGAGTATATGGACCAGTGGATTGGTAAAGGAAAGTGACAACTTGGCCGATTTCTGGTAATAATTCCTTCAACTTCTTAACACCTTCGTGGTAGACAAAGTTTTCCAAGATTATAATTGGCAAATCGGTAGATCTGTCGAGCTTGACGATTTCCTTGGCATCCTCGAGGTTAGCGGAGATTGGCTTTTCAATTGCAATTGGCTTGCCGGCCTCGATGGTCTTCTTGATGGTAGCAAGATTGTTGCTGACTGGGACAAGAGCGTCAATAGCGTCGATCGATGGATCGTTAATCATATCATCCAAAGTATCGAAAACTCTGGATTTGTCAAAGCCTGCACTTTCGGCAAACTTTTCTGCCTTTTCCTTAGTTCTGTTGAAGGCAGCAGAAACCTTCAATCCATCAACCTTTTGAATAGCTGGAAGATGAGAATCAGTGGCAAAGATACCAGTACCAACAACACCTAAATTAATATTTGACATTTTCTTTGTGATTTAATTTAATTTTAAGACTTTTCTTGTGAGGTGGCTTTGTTGTCGGTATTTATACTATCCCGTTGTCCCGGTATGTAACACTGTCTCCACCAGGAACAAGTCATAATTAATAATCATCATGTACGGCTTATGCAGCTCTAAAAAAAAAAAAAAAATTAAAAAATAAAATAAAAACAAATAAAAATTAAAAGGAAATAAATAAAAAATTGATTTCGTAAAACCATACTAATTATCAGTTCAGGCGGTTGAACATTATTGGGTAAATACCTGTGAGGCTGGAAGAGAACGCTTTTCTCGTATATTTTTCCTGGTTTTTCCGAGACTTCGGATCAATTTTGAAAAATTCTTTGTAATATTTCCGGATCAGAATAAACCGAACGCACCGCTTAGGTGGGCTAATTTTTCCGGATTTGAACTGGGAGGTCTAGACTTTTGAAAAACGGCACAAACTCCAGTTTCTTTTTATCGATTCCCCTGAGTGGATGCATGGAGTTCTTAAAATAGGCCAGGATTGAACGAATTCGAAGTTTGCAATTTGAACCTAGCCGTCATGACTCAGAGAGTAATGGCACAGCCGATTGTTCCCAGGGTCAAAGTTATGTAGTCTTTGGTGAAGTACAGTTATGACATATTGTTGGTTTTTCAAAAATCAGTATAGTAGAGTTCAGTAACCACTGCTCAATGACAATAGACTTCGGTTATTGTGGGAGGAATCGGTAATTGGTACCATAGTTGCAGTCCATCTGTAAATGGAAGCATTATTCACAATTTTGGCACAAATCCACGGAACTACACTCGACTCCCTGACTGATATGAATTTTGATGGTAGATTGTGACACACAATGATTTGGGGCCCCAAGATACAGTACAAAATATCACAGAACCAAAGCTAGAGCATGAGAGACCATTATATGATAGTACGTGAAGGATCCAACTGTGGTTTTAACGGATCAATCATCTGAGGAGAGCGAATGGATCCTATTTGATTCTGCATAAAGATTTTTAGTAAGTTTCTAAGCGTTCTCTCGTTCCAACGACTCCACACTTATCTACAAACATATCAGAGGCTTTCAGGAACTATTTTAGAAAATGGGTTAAAAATTAAAGCAATATCTGCTATTAACAGAGGAGGTGCCATGGCCTCAGGGGACCCTACCTGAACAGTTATGAGTCCAGAAACCCAGTTCCGATTAGTCGATGGTTTCAGTTAACGACATGTTGTGAATTTGTGAATGAGACCGACTAGGATTTTGCAGCAAAGAATGGACCATTCGCGATTACGCAATCAATTGATATGCCGGACATGAAGATGCGCAAGAACCCTGTGCAGCCGTGTGTGACCTGGATCACGTTCAGGGCCACTCATATCGCTAGACATGGATTAAGATTCAATGGAAAGACCCACTCTCATAGCCTCTAAAAACCGGATTGTGAATAGATCAGTTCCGGGAAATCCGTCTTGAGAATAATATAATTGAATTTTTATTCCAACCTACAGAGCTAATCATCACAGTCGTCCTCCTCATTTTCATGCTTGCCGATGTCGACGTTGAATTGTGGACGAAGGTCTTTACTCCACGCCTTTTCTTTCCCATAGTACATTCGGTAATTCAGGACGGAGTGGTTTATGGCCTGTTGCCTGACTCTTTCTTTCAGTAGTGAGGGGAACTTGGTCGTCTCGAACAGACGGTCAGTTTCGTTATAAGCGTTGCGAGCAAGCTCAACCATGGCATCGGAGTGGGCAACGTCCTTTCCGTCTCTTCTATGCTTGGTTTCAAATTTTTTTGTCTGGGTGACAAGTTAGACGACATTGACAGAGGTATTATTTGACCTTTTACTTACAGCTGCATAAGAGATGGCGATAGCAACAACATCTTGACTTAACTTTGGTGACTTGTTGTCACTGCGGTACACAGTCTTGTAAAACACTTCGTTATGGGCTTCAACCATATTTTGGGAGGCAACAGATCTCACGTCTTCATATGAGGCATTGAATGCGTATATAAATGTCCAAGAAAAGCGGCTAGTCTATTTCATACATACACATTGATGCCGATCAAGTGTCCTGCAGGGTGCCAAATATGGCAGCTTATTTGCCCAGTTAAGTAATTATCGTATCTGTTAACAGCATGCGACATAGTCCTCTGACTTCGGCTCATGACCTGAATTGGTTTCGAATTCCGTACAATCCTTCAGCAGTTCATTTTAAACCAACCTGGTGAAATTTACGTTCCCGTTCCATCTCGTCCTGCCAAAAATCCAGAGCTTCCAAAATCAATGCATGCGGCTGGTATTTTTCAGCTGCTGCTGCGCGCGCTCGCGTATGCCAATAATGTCAAAATGCCGCGAAATTGCCAGGGACAGATCGTCCGGGATGTGTTGGGTGTTGAGAGTGCCTTTTCATGTATCTAGCTGGATCGAACAATGCTGGGATTTAGAGCTTACATATGATTTTCGCTGAATGGTGAAATATAGTTCATGTGATTCTTGGTACTGTCACGTTACTAGAGTGTGCCTGCCGGCGGCGTTCTTTTCTAGAAAAGAACCAAAAGCACACACTTCCTACGTCTATCAAATAAAACGGTCTCAACGACGGCAATCACGTGACGGTTATTTTAAACTTTATTTCAAAACTCAAAACCACATCTGGCGTCTAATTTTGAATATAAAAGGGGGACCAATTCCGTATAATTTTTTTTTTTTTTGTTCAGATTGTCACCTAAGATGAGCATCAGTTTCTTTAGGTCCCTGACTTCCCCCTATAAGCACACTCCAGCGCAGTCTCCGGACATCTTCCCACACGTGTCAGAAATAGGGGTTAATATGGGATTTAGAGGACCCGTCTCTTCTTAGGTCAGGTCATTGCAGACGCACTCCGGTGGAATCTTCGGACACCGACCACAATGTAGCATTGCAGCCGGAGATTTTTAGGATCCTTCAGAGCCTGCTTCGCAGAGCTACCTTTTTTGCTTCTTTTCGGAGAAAAAAGAAGCCGCCGGAGGCACTCTCCCCCAAAAAACATACAATACTCCATCAGCGTCTACGGAACGAACTACCGGACCCACGTTGTGGAGCCAAGCAGCGTCGGAAGTTGCCGATCTGCAGGAAAAAGACTTGGCAGGGGATTTATTCAACTACCTAATAGTTATCGTAACCTCTGTGTTCGAATTGAGGTGGATGGTCTGGGGACCATTCGTCTCTACCACCGTAATGACGGTCGTAGTTATCATGGGCGTGTTGCTTGGCTTCGTGCTTGACCTTTTCTCTATCAAGGAAGTTGAGACCCTTGGATTCGAACAACTTGTCAGCTTCGGCGCCAGCAATGCCAGCAATAGCTTCCTTAGCAAAGGCGTGGGAGACGGTCTTGCCTTCCTTTCTTTGCTTGTCCTCGAACATCTTGGTCTAAAATAAAGCTGTCAGTACTGGGACATGAATGGCCGTCCGGAATTGTTTCTCAACTTACAGCAGCGAAAGAGACTGCACCAGCAACCATTTCGTGGGAGAACTTGGATTCGTGTTCCTTACCACCGTAGACGTTATCGTAGTGTTCTTCGTTGTGATGTCCAAACATTGTTATTGTAATAAATATATGAGTGTAGGTAGAAAAGACAAAACTCGAGGAATTCGGAGTACTATTTATACTTTTGGAGGTATCCAGCGAGGCGTCCAAATTACCACTCTCCCCTACGTGTTTGTTTTACATCTGCACTCTGCAAAACAATATATCGCGCACAACTCCTCCGTCCCCGCCGTTTTTTTCTTATTTTGGCTCAAGTCCTATTTCGCTTCTCCCATCTGTATGAGTTGACGTCATTGCAATTATTCGATTCGTTTTGGATTTGGTGCAATCTAACTCTCCTTAGTCGGAGATTTTGACTTTCCACAAAGTACACTCTTCGAGATGAGAATGGTCATTCGTCGTCTCCGCATCTCGTCCAGGCCGGGGAATTCCAAATCGCCGGATCCTCAAAAAAAACTTGGCTTGAAACATCCTGTCGTCACTCCTCCTCCGCATGTGGGATACTGCGCCATGCAGCTTCCAAAATTGGGTCCCGGAAGCCTCCAATGTCCGATCGGACGGGCATTCCTAACACCGCCGCTGAAATGCACAACCTCAAAGGAGACAGTTTCACAGCCCCACCCTAACTCCCTTGCCAGGACAACCGGAGCGGCGACGACGAACTTGCCGACAGTTGTCGAGCATGAAATTGGGAGATTTTTCTAGAAAGGATTGTTCCTGTCGATCGGTTAGAGTCATTTGGCCTCAGATTGCAAAAATTTCACTCGGAGTGATTCTGTTCAAATGTTGAGATTGACAAGAGTGCCTCCGGCGGCTTCTTTTTTCTCCGAAAAGAAGCAAAAAAGGTTGCTCTGCGAGGCCAGTGCTTTTGGTTCTTTTCTAGAAAAGAACGCCGCCCGCAGGGCACTCTCCCCTGACCACTAACGTCCAAGGTGACGTTATTGTTAATGTGGAAGCCATGCACGGCTTGCGTTGCAGCATGAGGCGGCAGTTTCTGTAAAGGCGTGAAGCGCAGCCTACTAAGGCGAGAGATTCCTTGTGTGGCAGTAATTCCACTTTGAGGGTATTACAAGTGGCTGTGATTTCTATGTTCCAAGGTGGGAAACAAGACGCGTGAGTCTTGGCTGGAAATTGTAAAGTTAGGACGCGTTTCGACATGAAATATACTTCTGCAAGAGAAATATCCCCCGTTACACTTGATGAGACTCAAGTGGCCCCGTATGAATACAGGATTGCTTTGTGAAAATACAAACGCCACATGTGTCTGCAAGGTTTTGACAGATGAGGGCGCCGTCCAAAAGAGGAGGTTTGGAGATTTTTTTTTTCCAAACAAAGAAGATATGCAAGACGATCGAAGGTGCGCAAGGTGCTGAAAACATTTTCTATAAATAAAGGGGCAACTTTGGTACCTGCGAGTTTCAGTATTTTTTTTGTCTTTTATTTTTTTCACTTCTCTTCGTACTTTTTTTAATTTCCTTATCTCACATCTCTTTGTCTGATAACAGTAACATCACGAGAAATGGCACCTATCCCAAAAGCCGATATCAAAGACCTTGTCGAATGGCAAAAGCACCTTTCTGATGACACTTCCATCGGAACTCTTTCTCTTCCAGGAACTCACAATTCTGCTGCCGCATACCTGTCGCTCCCAAGTGTTCAATGCCAGGGCGCATCCGTGACTGAGCAATTGGAGCACGGTGTTAGATTTCTAGATATCCGTTGCGCTCTTCCATTCCATACTGGCTGTGGCTTGGGCTCCAGTCCAAACGACCTTCAGGTCATCCATGGTGCCTTCCCTGTCAGAATACCGCTCCCAATCAAGTTGAAGGACGTGCTCCACGACGTGTACCAGTTCCTCGACAAGCACAAGTCGGAAAGCGTTATTGTCTCCCTCAAGCCAGAGGGCTCCCACAAGTGGCAGGGCGACGAGTTCGCCGACCTCCTCTGGGACAATTATCTCAAGAACGAGGAGAACCGTTGGTTCTTTGAAAACAAGATCCCAAAGATGGGCGAGATCCGCGGAAAGGCCGTTCTCTTCAGACGTTTCGGCTGTAACGATGACAACCGTAAAAGAAACTACGGCATTGACGCCGACGGTTGGAAATACAACTGTCAAGAAGACGACCGTGGACACATTGTCGTCCAGGACTTTTGCGAGGTGATGGAACCTCAGGACGTTGACAAGAAGGTCACCTACATCAACGACCACATCAAGCGGGCACACGAGTTCAACTCCACCGGAAACGCAAACAACCAGCCAAAGCTCTACATCAACTTCTGCTCCGGATCCAACTTCTTCAACCCTAAGTGTTGGCCAAAGAACGTGGCAAAGGGTGTTGCCAATGGCTGCGGACAAAACATTGCCAAGGGCTGTGGAGTTATCATTATCGACTATGCTGACGCCGACCAATGGGGCATTGTCAGATCCCTCGTCCAATTCAACCTCGAACAACGTTAATAATGTCCTTTGTAGCTTAATTAATCTTAATATTATTTTACCTCCAGTGCTTTTTAGGTCTTTTCGATGAGTGCCCCCGAAAAGAAGCAAAAAAGGTAGCGCTATCAGGCGTCGGCGTGGGTTCGAACCCGCGGTCCGGGGATTTCCCGTGTGGGGCAAAGGTCCCAATGCCAATAAGGCGGTATGAAGTAATGGCCGTGTGCGAGATAAGGATAAAAAAGTGAATTCAGCAAGACGAAATAGCCCTCCAGTTGCAAGAATCGAACAAGACCAGAATCGATTACGGATCACCCTGATTTACGGAAGCAGCTCCAGACAGAATAACAACCACAACACAAACATGGACATCCCTCACATTGTGGAGGACACAAAGGTAGCCACCTACAGTCCGGAACAATGGATGAGCCGATTAAACGAGGTCCAGATTCCTCGAAATGCATTTAATTCCATGATCATGAACTACCTAGTTCTCCATGGATACCAGTCCACCGCACAGAAGTTTTCCCAAGAGGCTGACATGCGGGCAGCCGTTGATTTTAACACACTGGGCCAGCGACGACGGATTGTCCAACTAATCCAGGACGGAGACATCAAAGCTGCAATTGAAGGTATAAACGAGGTCAACCCAGAGCTTTTAGATAGGAAACCAGAGCTACATTTCGCATTGCTACGTCTCCAGCTCATTGAGCTCATTAAAAAGGGATATCAGGATGGAAACATACAGCCGGCCCTAGATTTTGCGTCTAGTCATTTGGCCCAAAGGGCCGCAGCGCCTAATAACCAGCAGTTTCTAGCCGATCTTGAAAAAGCTATGGCGCTGCTGTGCTTCCCGCCTGATGCGTTGGTCCCGTCCCTAAAGGAGCTCACCGACGTCAAGCTGCGCCGAACAATAGCCGAACAAGTGAACACAGAGCTGATGAAGTCTCAGGAGGTAAATGTTGAGCGCAAGATTGAAAACCTGACTCATTTATGGGCTTGGGGCGAAGAGGTCCTACAGGACAATTACGTCGATTTCCCCAAGTTGAACAAATCTGATTTATTATAATAGTATACGTCGTTTGATTATTATTAGGCTCAATCCGTGGGCCAGGTTCTAGTTACTTCTTGTTCATCCGAAAAGAAGCACAAAAAAAGATATTTAAATTTTATACACGTTTCTCCGGGTCTCAAATCTGATTTATAAACTATTGTTATAACTTATCTTCCTTTTGTGTATCTGAATTCTTTTTATCATTGTGGGCTTTGTCGATGGCCTCATGAAGCTTGTGCAATCGGTTGATGGCCTCACGTCTATATTGCCTCAATTCGCTGTCGTCCGTCACATCGACGTCGTCAAGCATGATGATCTTCTGCAAGACCATTTCCGATAATCTGCGATGCTCGTCAACGTCGTCCTCTGGATTTTCGGCAGAAGGTCTCTCAACAAACTTGGCCAGGGGCTCATCAATCTCAGACTTGACTACCGCCATTACCTCATCGACCCGGTCCTTTCCAGTCTTTGGCTTTGCCGGTTGGGTTTGTTGACGCCTAGAGATCTTTCGTGGTTTTCCAGAAATCACCAGAATCTTACCATCCGTTTTGACTCCATAGTCGTACAGAAAGTAATCGTCGTTGCTTAGTCGTTTACCACTATAGACCAAAGTTATCGTATTTATGTCATGTTTTGTGGACTCGGAAATCTTTTTACGCAAAAACCCAACCGTTACCCCTTTTTCAGGGTCCTCATAATCGTCGGAATCAAATTCAAACTTGTACGTATTCTTCCCGAGTTGGGCAACGACTGAGGTTGGTGGATCAGGCGAGGCCAGCCCTAAAGATGTTGCGAGCTTCTTGAACATTAGTTTCTTTTCAGGATATCGTAAATCAATGCTCCTCCCAACAACAACCTCAACGAGAAGAACCACACAAATCCGCGAAGCGGAGCACAGGCTTGGCGGGTGAATATTTTGGCCGTTCTCGGAAAAAGAAAGTTTGTTCTGAGCCAGAATAATGCGGTTTATAAGGGGTTGATGAGAGAGCTGAACTAGCTAATTCTCAGGAGTCTCTGGCCTCGCAGAGCTACCTTTTTTGCTTCTTTTCGGAGAAAAAAGAAGCCGCCGGAGGCACTCTGCCCTGCTGGCGGCGTTCTTTTCTAGAAAAGAACCAAAAGCACGAAGTCGGATTTTTTGTTCCTTATATATTCTGATTAAGCGCTGTGGTCAAAAGTGTGCTAGTGGGTGGGGTAGATTTGAGGGGCGCGGCTGATAACTTCTATGGAATTGGTCTCATTGTATGTAGATCTACCTTCAGCGTTTTGATTCTGAAAGAGATGCGAGGCATTTGTAAAGAACAAAAATACAGTTATAGTGGTTTATCAGATTCTCTAAAGACTCTTAGCAGGTTAAATAATGATAGGATAGTCAACACAGGACAATAAATTAGGCCTTCTTCACCGGAGCGTCCCAAGGTTCAGGGCTCTCGGTTGGAGACCGATCGCCAACACCTCCAAAGATTTTCTCTCTGGCTCGAAGATATTTCAGCTCTCTTGTTTTGAAATCTTCCTTAGGCGGCTTCTGATTGGCACTTTTCTTGTCGTCCGTGGAAGATGGAGAATCTGCTCTCTTGAGAATCTTCACCTGTGGTTTGAACTTTGTGGGTTCCTGGTCGTTTCCCCACGCACCTCCGAAAGAGCTGCTTTCAGGCTTTTACAGATGAGCATTCGGTCTACTTTTTGCAGTTGCGTGTGAACACTTACATCGTCTCTTGTATCCCAGCTGTCCCAGCCTCCGTTCATTGAATGGACTAAACGTTTTTGTTGGTGCGTAAAATTGATTTGGGAAGTTGCATAAAATATATATCCAAGGAAATTATGGACAATTTCAAACGAGGAGATTATTCTGCAAAACAAAATGTCTCGCGAAATTACATTCTAGAGGGGATGGGTAATGACCCATTCCACAAACCTCAGTAGAATTGACATTTTGGAGCCAACTGTGTGGAGCTCAGAAACTGAGTGCTGCTATCACGCGCTTTACTGGTTCGCGCACGTTATTTTTTGTTATGGGTTTCTGATAAAAGTCAGTGATAAGCAGCTACCTCCACAAGGTTTAATTCTCAACTAAAGAATGTCCTGGCTACCGGGGCCACTGGGCGAAGATATTGAGCCCATCGTGGTCAAAATTTTTGTAGGTTTTTTTCACTAGATGCTACTAGTTTCGTATTGTTTTTGTGTTTCTGACTGGGTTTTATTTTCAAAGCTGGGGTTGGCCTTTTTCTGTTTTGTACCTATTATTATTTTTTTCGGCTTTGATCTCATCGTGTACTTTATCCGTCTTATGTTGCGGCTATTTACTAAACAAAAGCAGAGCTGAATGTTCTCTAGCACTAATTGGATTCCAGTCGAGAATAAAGCAACATAAGCAAGTTATTGGATATCATTTTTACGTTATAGGGCTGGCTTTGCACAAGTTCCCACACAAATAGTACAATAAATGTATAAACTGTTATTAGAAAGGAAGAGATTAACTAGTAAGGGCACGATTGGTTTATATGGATGTATCACTTTCCTTCCAAAATATCAATTTTTTCATTGGTCGACTTGACTTATATATATGGTATGCGCTTCGAGTTCAGAATAGCTACGGAATCTATCTAATGTTGAACGCAGTAGATCACGGCAAGTCGGGGTTCTTATGTTGTTTTCACTTTAGATTTCCCACTGATTCCCTGTTTATATGTGCCTGCATTTTCACAGTCAAAAACCTGTCGCCTATTGTTGAGGATGCCTACTTACAAAACAAATGGGAAAATTACCTAAACTTTTCTCAATTTATTATTCCACAATTCGTAGATATTGTATTGAAAGATATAATGTAGTATGACCTTTCTCTTTATTGATCAATGGATGAACAAATATCTCATCACAATCTATATTATACTGAACAACATTCGGATTTTGTTCAATTGCTACATTGCCGGATAAATTTTGACCCGCCCATCATTTCAGGACTTATCTAACAAATGTCACTTTGAACATGAACTTGAGAGATATAAAAGAGACTGTTGCCAAAAAACAGAATCTACCTAACTACTATAGAGAGAGACAGTAATATTTAAATGCGGGTGCGTTGGGTTAGGAAATTTTGGCTTGAGTCTGCAGTTTGTCCCAACACACACGCCGAACCTAACAAAAAGCTTTAAAGTCCCAATCAGATTTTTCACACTACTACACTTCAAATTCAATAAAAAAAATGGTTAAGCAAGAAAGTGAAGAAGTCTCTGCTGTTTCAGCTATTGCTACTCTTATCAAGAACGAATCTACTCCAGTTATCTTGAACATTTCTTTGTTCATTGCTGGTGTCGCCTTTATCAAGTCCAGTTTGATGGATAACATGGCCCCACAGTAAGTTAAAACGATTGTTGAAAATTTATTACGGCGAGTAGGTACTAATGTGGCACCAAAATAGATTGTAAACAACACACACACACACACACACAAACTCTCTCTCTGTAATATAGATTATTGAAACTATTTTTTGAAATTTTTTTGTTTTATTTGTTACTATTCATTTGGTCAAGTCCCTGAACGCGGCCTGAATGCACGTTTTGAGTTCTTTATATGTAACTATCAAACAGTTTTGTTCATCTCTCGAAACCAACATTATCTTTTCGTCGATTCCAGCATCCAGTTTGTTGAGACAGGACAAGACATGGCCCATATCAATAACTGGTTTGCCGGCGTCATCAACTTGATGAAAGACATAGTCTCTGAACAACTTGATCAAATATCGATCACCGGATTCTGACCATGCAGGATCGTGATCAAATTCGGGTCGTTCGTTGATGAATCCAAACTTGCATAATAGTCTGAATAAACGTCCATTTTCCAATTCCTTGGCTAGCTCTCCTTCAAGATAATCATTATTTTGTAATGCTCCGTTCATTGAATCCACCATCTTGTCTGCGATTCGTGGGAGCGCATCGTTAACGGTTTTATTATCGTCCAACAATAAATAAGACAGGAATTCGTGTAATTGCTTGGAATAGTTTTGGGCCACCACTTCCAACCCCTTTGTCACGTTGTCATTGGCGACAGTGTTGCTGGCTAGCGATAACATGATTCTACCCAAGCTTTGCAAGTCCAACTTTTGGAGGTCCTCCAATGACGGTTGTTCGTCTGGTGATTCAAAGTTGAGCAGATCAAACACCCCCACACAATTGATTCGGACCCTGCCCTGTTGGGTGATGATGATTCTTGTAAGATCTATGGTTTGTGCCGCTAGGTTGGCCTGATGAATACTCTTCAACCCAGAAACTAATTGGGTAATGTAATTCCATAAGATCGGCTCCCGCAAGAATCCCCGTACGTACTCATGGTGGTTGAATTGTGCTGAAGAACCAAAATGGTGGTCGTATAAAGTTGCTGCAAGCGGATAGAAATCATAAACAAATATTAACGAGTTATCGCCAAAAGCTCGAGATGTGAATGCCTCCTTTAATCCCACAACACTCGGGCTTTGCACTTTTTCCCAACGTTTGATGACGCCCATTGCCCGTTCGTTTGTTAACCGATAGTTTTCAAGTCGACGCAAACAGTATATTCGTCCATCATTGTTGCTGGTGCCCCTGTATGCCCATGTTGCATGTCCAAACATCCTAGTGCTCTTTTCTGAATTTGTATCAAGAGGGAACAACGAATGATAAACGTGGACAAACTCTGGCAACATCATCTGCGGGAATTTCTGTAACAACGCTTCGTTTTGACGTTGCAGCTCCTCCCTCAAATTATCAGAAATGAAATAGTCCTCCGCAGTGCGTTGGTGAGGTTTCAAATGGGCTTTGTTGACTTCGGGTCGTGGTGCATATAGATGATATTGTAATGGAAATGTAGCTGGTTGTTGAAACATCATATCTTGTCCGGCAGCTTGTAATGGAATTGGTGGACGTGGAGGCTGCGGTGGTTCGACTGCTAAAGAATTGAAATCAGACATTAATGAATCCTGTTGTAATAACCCCGGACTGAATCCGCTTCCTGGCTGGGTGGCCACTCCTGCACTCGATCCAGCGGTAATATTGGATTGCGCAGAAAGTGGACGTGGGCTGAAGACCTTTTCTGGGTTGAACGATGGCTGCTTGGAGCCATTTGTAGGAAATGTATTGCCGGCTTTTGGAACAAAAGGAGCAGCCGATTCGGCCACCTGCGGTGATAAGGATGGTTTGAAGGTTGCACTAGATGATGTTGGTGTGAAGGAAGGTGAATCGGCATTTAGCTTTTTCTTGATTGTGCTAGAAACATTGTTAGCACCCTCTTCGTAACGTCCTAGACTCTATACTCACCTGGCGGTCTTGGTTGGAGACGTATTTGGCTACAGAAATAAGAAATCAAGGTCAGTGACTCGGAATATTTACAAAAAAAAAAAAAATCACACTTTTCCACATACAGTGTCGTGCTTAAAAGCACATCCCTTGTCTGCATACTTGCAATATCCATGAATTAGAATGTTCCTGCAAAGTGTCTGGTTGCTCGATGAGATGTTTGCTGGAGAAAAGTCGGATTTCCCTATAAACTGTCAGCATTTCGTTCAATCAATCAATGAAATGTAATAACCTACCCGCTGAATTAGGCTTGTCACTCATGATAGACAAGACGCGTCCGTCGTTCTCCCCTTATCTGTTAAGACCTCTATAAACGGGCACTTTAGTCTTGGTGGGTCCCGAGTTCTGTAACAATAAGTCTCCTACTCCCGTCGCGCGTAAGGTGTGCGCGTAACGATTTCTGTTGTCTGCGAGGGAGAAGATAATGAAACGACTTCCCCGAATGATTTCATTTTGTCCAATTCCAAGAGATGGATCATAAGTTTACAATGAGGATGGATGGTTTAGACGCCGTAATTGATTCTAGGAGTGTGGTAGATTCTGACATTTGACGTTATCACCTTTTGTCACAACACCAGACGGGCGAATCCGCCCAAAAATTACAATTAATAATGTTGAGTGTAGTTAGAAGTCTAAGAAATGAAATTTCTAATTATAACAATATATATGCAGCTTTTCCATGTCTGTTTATATAATGGAACCCAGAGTTTGGAGAATATTATTTCAAGAGCATCATCAGCCGCTTTACTGCCCATTTTGGGAAAAAGATAAGAATCATGGCGCTTAAATGTAAATATAAAAGTAGCTCAATTCCGCTTCTACATCTCTTTTTTTTTTTTTTTTTTTTTTTTTAATACATATAGAGAATAATCTTCTCTTAATTCTCAGTATGAACCGCAATATCTAGATCAGTTTGTCTTGTTTTACGTACGCATCTGCATTTAGTCCGCAGATGCTGGAATTGTACAATAGCAAAATATGTAACACTATGTTTCCATTAGCATCATTGATTCATTTTGAAGGGACCGTTTTTCATCAGTTTACTGTTCATACTTCGATCAATTCAATGGAAATTCTAATTATACATAAAACAGACAGATCTGCTACGAATGCAATGCTCTTTTAGGCATCAACATGTAAACATGTGATAGCTTTGTGATTTCATTCGGATTACAACTAAACAGACTTTAGCTGGTTACTAACATTTAACAATAGTTCCAGTCCTCATTTGTCACCATGGATGCTCTAGCGGTTGGTGGGGGGATTGATGTGCGGGATCGGCAAAGTCCCAAAGCGGTATCCGCTAAGGTTCCGCCAATATTAGGAGACTGTGCGTCAGAATGATTAATTGTGCGTTAAACAAACCCATGAGTTCATCACCAGTTATCATTGTAACAGGAGCCTCTAGAGGTGAGAATATTCTCTTATGTGGGAAAGAGGGTTTCAATATAATAATTATTAACTAAAAAATCAATAGGCATTGGAGAAGCAGTTGTTAGAAATTTGTTGAAAGCTTCTGCTACCGTTATCGGAGTTTCAAGATCTGAAGAACCATTGAAGAAGCTGTCTAATGAAAATTCCAATTTCCATTATGTAGCTGGTGACTTGACCGAGGAAGCTGTCCAAAAGAATGCTATCGATCTGGCCATTACCAAATTCAATCGCCTAGACGGACTGGTATTGAACGCTGGTGTTTTGGAACCTGTTACTAAATTGGCTGATGCCAAGGTATCTGATTGGAAAAAGTTGTATGATGTTAACTTCTTTTCAATTGTTTCAATGGTGAGTCATTATTTTTCCAGATCGCTTGAACTGGGCCTTTTCTAACTAGCGTCTCTAGGTGTCATTGTCTATTCCTCATTTGAGAAACCATGGAAAAGTTGTTTTTGTGTCATCTGGCGCATCCAAGACCAAATATGTAAGTGCTGGGAAAAAAACTGTCTATATCAAACTTATTTTCGCTAACGTATGTGTGGAGATTGCCTGGGGATCCTATGGAAGTTCCAAGGCTGCTTTAGATCATTTAGCTGGAACCCTCGCAGCTGAGGAGCCAATTTTTTCAATCTCAGTCGCCCCAGGTGTCGTTGACACTCAAATGCAAGTGAATATCCGAGAACAACGTGAGTATCCCACTCTTTTTAAATATCTGCCCGAATTTTTTCCAGACTAATTATTCCTTTTAGACGGAGAACACATGTCAGAAGAAAACCATAAAAAGTTCACTGCATTGAAAGAGACAGGTGCATTGTTAAAGCCGGAGGTTCCGGCTAATGTAATTGCCAACTTGGTTCTTCACGGCAAAGGGGAGAAACTCAACGGACAATATTTCAGATACAATGCTGAAGAATTGGCACCATTCGCTAAAGAGCTTTAGCCATAGTACATATTCTATATAACACTCAACTTTCAATCATTAGTCTTTTTAAAAAATGAACCATATTCCGCTTTCCTCCGACCCCCACTTCGATTTGGATCCGTTTGCACACATACATTCCGAGAAAGGGGGGATTTCGCAAGTTAACAACACGCAATCATGACTTCGTCACCAGTTATCATAGTTACAGGAGCTTCTAGAGGTAGGACTAATACTCTTATATCTGTAGAAATAAGTTTATAATTAACAAAAATCAATAGGTATTGGAGAAGCAGTCGTCAGAAACCTACTGAAGGCGTCTGCTACCGTTATAGGAATCTCCAGATCTGAGGCGCCATTGAAGAAGCTGTCTAATGAAAATTCCAATTTCCATTATGTAGCTGGCGACTTGACCGAGGAAACTGTCCAAAAAAACGCTATTGATTTGGCCATCACCAAATTCAATCGCTTAGACGGACTCGTATTGAACGCTGGTGTTTTGGAACCAGTAACTAAATTGGCCGATGCTAAAGTGTCTGACTGGAAAAAGTTGTATGATGTCAACTTCTTCTCAATTGTTGCATTGGTGAGTCATATATTATTCTAGATCGTTTGAATTGGGCCCGTTTTAACTGACATATCTAGGTGTCATTGTCCATCCCTCATTTGAGAAACCACGGAAGGGTGTTGTTTGTGTCATCTGGAGCATCTAAAGACAATTTCGTAAGTTGTGGGGAGAAAACTGTGAGATTCTATATGAGCTAACCAAAAATGCAGGTTGCCTGGGGATCGTATGGAAGTTCTAAGGCAGCCGTGAACCATTTAGCTGGAACACTTGCAGCTGAAGAGCCAATTTTCTCAATTGCAGTTGAGCCAGGCGTGGTTGACACGCAAATGCAAGTGAATATTCGAAATGACCGTAAGTATCTCATTCTTTTGTTCAATATTTGCCAAGTCTAATTCGTCGCAGATGGAGAGAACATGTCTGAAGAGATTCATAAACAGTTAACTTCGTTGAAGGAAAATGATGCGCTATTAAAGCCTGAGGTTCCGGCTAACGTATTTGCAAATTTGGTCCTTCATGGGGAGGGAGACAAACTCAACGGTCAGTTCTTTAGCTACAGTGATGAGGAATTGGCGGCTTTTCGCTAGAGAACGTTAGCATAGAGTAAATAGCCAATATATCCGTCATCTCCTAGAGGGAGTAGTCTATTCATATCCAATGTGGATCATTCCCACAATAACACACCAGTTTTCGCAAGAAATATTCAGAGAGGCGTAGCGCTGGCAAGTTCATTCGAAGGTATTCAACTTTACAAATTGTGCCATCACCTGATACAGGAGGCCTAACCATAGTGTCAATACTTCTCAAACTTGGAAATAACATTCTTGGAACGCTCAAATCAGTCCTACTAGTGTTTATTTCAATTGACCCTTGATAGAATGCTAGTTTTTCTAGCTTCTTACAAGTTTTACCCAACTCAATGAATTCATCCATCAGGATATGGACACCTTCAAATACAATGAGGTTGCGAATGTGAGGTACAGCTCGGCCAACCTGAATAATTCTTACGTTGTTCGGGATCCAATGCATTTTCAGTGTTTCTAGTTTAGTGAAACGACAAATTGAATGTAAGGTGTTATCTATGTCGAAATTTGTCTGAAGATTGAGATACACCTCGGTGATGTCATTGGGGCATGATAATAATGCATTTTGAAGAAAGATAGGTGCTGGGTTTGTTACCGTAATTTTAATTGATTCTAAATTGGTGAAAAGCGGGAAACTCTGGTAATCATCTCCTTTTTTGGGACTGGCAATTTCAATATGCTTCATTCGACTTGTTGTAGTATCCGTGCATAACCTCAGAGCTTGCAACATGAACTGGCCAAACCGGGAGCACTTTGATGTGTTCAACTGGTAATACTTAGTAGCGGATGTTCTTTGCATAAACCTCGCAAGTTCTTCTGGAGCGCCGTTCAGGCAATAAAGCATTTCGAGGTTGGAACAGTATAAGGCTATTTGATCCAACTCTTTTAGAACCAGAGGTTGACCTATAGCATAAATCGTCCGTACGCTAGTGCCCAGTACACTACTGATATAACGCCTGATATCAGCTATCGGCCCTCTGAGGCATAGTCTCAACTCTGTGACATTTTTGAATTTCAACCCTTGAGAAAGGAACTTCAGCCAACATTCGATCAAGTAATGGTCGAAAATAATACTCTTTATGTTGTCAGCATAAAATTGGGCTCGATTGATATCAGCTAGTTGACTAACACAAAGCTGGTATTTGTCGTATCTATTTTTTGCATTCTGGTATTCTTCAGAAATCAAAGAGTCAGGAGGGTTTTGGGCCCATATAAGGCGTACCGATGCCTTGTACCATTCCCTGTTAACTGTCAGACAATTGAATAAGTCACTTTTCAAGTTGACGTAATCTAGTATTGCGCTAACAATTTCAGGGGGGATTTTCATCTCGTACTACAAACAATTCCCTCACATAGAATGTTCAATTCTTGGCAAGCGATAATCAAAACGGTGGTTCTTACCCTTGCTACCCTTTATATCATTAAAACGATATTTATACGGTTGATTGGTTGTTGCTGGTATTTTTTTGGCGATTTCTTCAGTTAATTTGCAACCTTTCCTTGTCACAAAATAAACACCCTCCATACAACTCAATCCAAGCTCAATTAGATATTTTTGATTGAGCTTAAATAATTTGAATAGAATACTTTAAAAGGGAAGGGCTCCTTTTCTTCTCTTCTGAGGGTCGACTTTCTAGCAACGGGGAAATCGTTTTGGAAGGACCAGCGTTTCTTCATGTGTCGGGCCGATTATCAAGTTTCCGTCTCAACGAGCACTTGAAAATGTTCAGAATCGTCGGCCATTTATCCAAGTCCAGGGCCCCTGTGGGGGTTAGAACCTATGCTAAGTCGTTTAAATTAGACAAGGAGCATACACAAAATGAGAAGATCAGACAGAGGTCATTTAAATGGTTGTTGATCTTAAGTGCTTTGGCCATTGGAAGCACCTTCCTTGCTTCCAGTCAGGGAGCCACCAAGAGACGTAAGCTAGGACGAAACTGGTTGACTAATTTGATATAACTAACTATAGATTAGCGCCCCGAGAAAGTTTGGAAACAATTGTAGAAGCTAACGAAGAGAAATCCAAAACGAAGACTGATAATTAACTGGTTGTAATATTATTGTTTATAAATATGTAAATGAATTGGGAATATAATCTAAAAAAGAGAGAAATAGAGGTATTCACATATCCCGGTGGTCCTGTATTCCACATGTAGCTCATGGCCGTTCTTAATTCCTTGGACTTCCCATTGGCTTTGCCTGCATTGTGCCCCTACCTCTCATCATTTGTTGTGGGTAGGCCTGACCAGGAAGGGTCTTTCCGGCCATTCCTCGGCCCTTTGGTTGAACTCTCATCTGTGGACTGGCCATATTCGGGCTTCCTGCTTGGGCAAATTGGAAATTATTGCCATAATTAAGATTATTCTGCTGCTGCTGCATTTGCATCTGCTGAAGCTGTTGTTGGCGTTGTTGCATTTGGATCAATTGTTCACGCGTATATTGATTTTGGAAGTTGTTGTTTTGTTGAGGTGACTGTTGTTGTTGGTTGAATTGGTTGAATTGGGCTTGCATATGAGGAGAATATGGCTGCTGTGGCTGCTGCTGCGGTATAACTGGTGTTTGAGGACTTTGGAACTGATTCTGCTGCTGTTGTTGTTGCTGCTGATGGTGTTGTTGCTGCTGTTGATGCTGTGCATGTTGTTGCTGTTGCTGATGCTGTTGCTGTTGCTGTTGCTGCTGCTGAATTGACATTTGAACCTGTTGTTGGGGTATTCGCTGTTGTGATACCTGAGTAGCTTGTTGTTGATTTTGATTTCCCTGCTGAGCCTGTTGCTGAGACTGTTGAGGCTGTTGTTGTCTCTGCTGTTGCAACGCACGTAGTCTTTCCTTTTTCTTTCTCAATTGTTCAATGAAACTGAGTCTCATGAACTGACCACTATTGTTGGTGGAATTATTAGAGGCCCCATTTCCTCCCGTTCTCATATCATCCATAATCAACATCATTTCTTCATACTCAGTACCATGATGAGCCATATCTTCATGCAAGGGACGATTCTTCTTGGCCACGCCCTTCCTATAAGAGAACAACTCTTCATTCGCCTCCTTTCGACTCATACCGCACTTAATTTTTGGTTGCATACTAGCCGGTACTTGAGGCTTTTGTGGAACCGATAGATCAACATTTCGCACGGTCAGGGCCAAAATTTCAGCTTCCATACTTAAGGCAAGCTGATCACTAAATCGTCCATGACTTGTATCAGTGGTATATAGCAAATCATGCCACAAACTCAGTGGTGTAGGTCTCAAAATAGTTCTATAAGAAACTGCATCCTTGTTCGGGTCAGTTGACTGAGAATCCTGGGAAGGGCTACCGTTAGTCGTCGGAGTAGCTTGTCCATTCTCTTGAGCACTGCCGGTAGAAGGGTTATTTTTCTTGATTCCAGTACTCCTATGATCAATAATCTTTAATATGATACAGCCTTCATAAAATCGAATCCCAGAATCTCGAAAAACCTCGGTTGCAGCTGGAGGAATAGACTCATCCGCTACATACTGCATGAACATCTTAATCAAAGGGCTGTTTTTAGGCAAAACCCCTTCTTGATTTCCAAACCTGTAATGCGTATGATGAATATGAAGTTCGATACTTGGTGGTTCATTGATATATTTTTTTAATAGTGTTTCTGATGTTTCGGCAAACCTATAGACCTTTGGAACCTTTGCTGGAGGCTGCTGTCCAGTCTGTGGTGAGGAAGGCGATTTAACCTTTGTCGGCTCCTCCTCTTCATCCTTTAAAACTCTCTTTCGATCGGCAAATCGTGTTGTCATTGATTCGTGAAAAGACTTGTTCTTCAGCCGGTGTTCGATTCCCTGATTGTGTAAACTGAGTATTACTTTGGCGCGAGTTAAGTGAAGTTCCCAATCTCACACACAAACACCGACAATAATTCTCCGCAACCAACCCATGAAATTTCAAAAAATTTCATTCAGAATTTGTCAAAAATGGCATTAGTTTATCGTAAATATAACGTACATAATTGACATATTAATAAATATGATATCGTTATTATCTCGCTGGTTTTGGTGATGAACAACAAAAGTGGTTTTCGGGGGGATCCGTTTGCCCATGAATCAACGGCTATGAGACAATTTCTGGGAAGAAAGTGAAATTATCTTCGCCTATTTATAATTGGAGTTCCAAGCATAAGATCTAGTAGTCGTAGAAATGAAGAGGTTCAACTAGAACCCAATGACCCTTAGACAATTGAAATTCGTCGAGATCCCATAGAGGGACCCCTGAAAGTTTAAAATCACCTTGTAAAGTGCAAAGGTGATAATTGCCCATATTCCTTACACATACAGACATGAGAATTTCCCACAGAATTGCTGCTGGATATATCTTTATATATATCCAATTAGATACCAGATGTGATGGACTTTTGAAAGAAAAAAGAAAGTATACCTATAAATAAAGTCTCGTAATCGAAATGACAGCAGGCGAGTTGGTCTCAACTATAGGTACCTGAGGAGCAATTCCTCGTGAAAGGAAACCAAAACATATCTCAATAGAAAATGTTAAAAAATGCACTTGATTTACATTCGATCCCCGTGATGGTGAAAGTCTATGCCATTTAATGCACATGTTGAATTAAACGGCAGATCGTCTCCCCCTCCTTAAGCCTGTTTACACAGAAAAACGATCTCCGAATCACATTCATCTATGAAACAATTTTAATTCATCGAACCCACACCTATGCTCAGCCGTTCACTAATGTCATCGAAAATTGCAGGAGTAGCAGCAGTTCAGCAACACGGTAAATCTCAGTTATCCATTGGACTTGAAGCTACCGACCGTCAGATCAATACTTTGGTAGTTGCATGAACCATCCATCTGAATTTGGTGAAATAAAATTCCATATATACCATATTAAAAATGCTACAGACCGGCTTACCAAACTTGCTTCAAACCCAACAAGGAGGTAAGCAAACCACACAAACCAACGAAACCATCATCATAATCAACAAGACCCAAAGCACTCAATGGCATGGCAGTGTCCAACAAGTCCCAAATGAATTGCTTGCCAGCAGCTTTCTTTTCGGCACACACCTTCTTGGCACTGTCAGAGTCCTTTTCATTCTCAGCCTTCAAGGCAAGCTCAGAAGAGTGAGCTCTGTAGTATCTTCTGGTGCTGTTGACAAGATTGGAGACCAATCCAAAAAGCCAGAATCTATAAGCAACCTTTTGGATGTTACTGTATCTTTCGGCACTGAATTTGCGCATTCCAATCAAGTGAATCCACATGACGGTGTCCAAGGTCATATAACCGAAGTAACCAATTTGTCTGCCGATAGTGGTCAAACGA
The DNA here is from genome assembly GCA_003705695.2 of Blastobotrys serpentis. Lineage (NCBI taxonomy): Eukaryota > Fungi > Ascomycota > Dipodascomycetes > Dipodascales > Trichomonascaceae > Blastobotrys > Blastobotrys serpentis. The sequence continues at coordinate 25,636 of PPJG02000056.1, forward strand.
AGGAGGAGATCTTCATTCTTGTTGGCATATGCTTGAACGGCGAGCTTAGCATGTGTCAACGGCTTGCCAACTCTGAAGAGCTTTCTGCTGGTAGAAAGCTGTGTTTGCAAGTTCTTCCAGAATTGGATGGTTTGTTTGCTGTATCCCCTGCGGTACAAGTAAAAGGCAAAGAATCTGGACCAGTATTGGACCACTCTCATAACCTTTTCTCTACCAGCTAAATATCAAAAGCCTGTGTTAGCATTCTTTGTCTTGATTTACACTCCTATCGCCACTTTTCAATTTGATCTCACTTACCAGTAGAGTCCATCAACTTTAAAATTCTTTGATAAGTAGGATGACTGACAACTAATGACATGATTGCGTGTTGTGGAAAAAAAAAGTATTGTCGGTTCCTTATCGGATTCGGAGTTTATATATGTATATATATGTAAAAGTGGGCCTTGTCGTTGGCTCACGGGGAATTCAACGGTCAGTTTCAACTTTACCGAGGTCCCGAAGAATGTGCGGCTTCAACTTTTCGTGGATCATGCCCAATCAAAGTTAATATTTCCGTAGTCGTCGGACCGATAAATTTCAGTTGATCATTTCGATCGCTGACAATGACCATGGTTGTTTTTTAAGAATAGTTGATTTTTATATTAATACAGGTTTCTTTATCTATAGTTTCTATCGGATGGGTTTTATGTAGAAGAAATCAAAAAAAAAAAATTATACAGACTTTCCACCGATGAATTCACTCCATCTTTTGACTTCGGATGGAACGACGCCTTCTTCTTGGGCGAGTCTTTCAGGAATCTTTTGGGCAAGAGTCTTGGAGAAGAGAATAGCGGTTTGAGGTTCATTGAACAATGGAATACCAAAGTCAATGGCGTTTCTACGCATAACGTAGTCCTTATCCAAGAGGCTATCGGCTCTAGCTCTTGCCAAATTGACAACAGCCTTAATGTCGTAGTCTTCAAACATTTCACCCAAAGCACGCTTGTCAGTCTTTGGAATATCAAGAACTTGAACATCGCACTTACCTTGCAATGCCTTATCCAAGTATTCCTTAACTTCAACGTCAGCAGTGTAAAACTTGTATCCCAAAGGAGCAAGGTTAACTGCGACTTGTGACAAGTAGTCGTTGCCAATGAAACCACCAAACAAGATTCCAGATGGTGGCTTTGGGACCTTAAAGTTCATCATGGATTGGATAGTGGTCCAGTAAGCTTCAATCAAGTCCTTACCGAAACAGGCCATTTCACCGGTAGAGGCCATCTCGACACCGAGGAAAGGATCGGCGCCAGCAAGTCTGGTGAAGGAGAATTGTGGAACCTTGGTAGCAACGTAATCTCTCTTAGCTGTCATGAGGTCAACTGGTTGAGGAACTTGTTGACCAACCAAAGCCTTGGTGGCAACGTCAATAAAGTTTGTGCCAAGGACCTTGGAAACAAAAGGGAAAGATCTAGAGGCTCTGATGTTACATTCAATAACCTTGAGTTCATCACCGTTCTTGATGATTTGCATATTGAATGGACCAGTAATCTTCCATGCTTCGGCAACCTTAATGGCAATTTCCTTCAATCTGGACATATCAGTTTCAGACAAGCCAGTTGGTGGAAGGACCAAAGTAGCGTCACCGGAATGAACACCTGCATTTTCAACGTGTTCAGAAACAGCATGGACAAGAAGCTCACCAGAGGAGGCGACACCATCAACATCAATTTCTTGTGCACCCTCAATGAACTTGGTGATCACAACTGGGTGGTCTGGAGAAACATCAGCAGCGTTTTGAAGCTTGGTAGTCAATTCAGATTCATCACGGATAACGGACATAGCAGCACCAGAAAGGACATAGGAAGGTCTGACAAGAACTGGGTAGGAAACTTGGTCCGCAAATTGCTTAGCTTCTTCAATAGAAGTGAGCTCCTTCCAGGCAGGTTGATCAACTCCAATGGAATCCAAGATGGAAGAGAACTTGTGTCTATCCTCAGCTTGATCAATATCCTTTGGATCAGTACCCAAGACCTTAGCACCACCATCTTCTTGAAGTTTCAAAGCAATGTTTTGTGGCAATTGACCGCCAACAGAGATGACGACTCCTGAAGATGTTTCAAGCTCGTAAATATCCATAACACGTTCATAACTCAATTCTTCAAAGTACAATCTGTCGACTTCGTCAAAATCGGTGGACACAGTCTCTGGGTTGTAGTTGACCATGATAGTCTTGTTACCCATGTTTCTAAGAGCACGAGCAGTAGAAACAGCACACCAGTCAAATTCAACAGAAGAACCAATTCTGTAAACACCAGAACCTAAGACCATGACTCCGTGATCATTGAAATCAATGTCATGTTCAGTGGCATTATAGGTAGTGTAGAGATAGTTAGTGTTGGCAGGGAATTCTGCAGCAAGGGTGTCGATCTTCTTGACAAATGGTCTGATGCCGAAACCGGTACGCTTGGCACGGACTTCATTCTCGGTGCTCTTGACAGCGAGAGCAATTTGCTTATCAGAGAAACCCAATTTCTTAGCGTCCAAAAGAGTATCATGAGTCAATCCTTCCAAAGAACCAATTGATTCCATGTACTTTTGCATGTCAACAATGTTCATAAGCTTATGCAAGAACCAGTTGTCAATCTTGGAAAGTTCATGGACACGTTCAACGGAGTAACCTTCATGCAACAAGGCCTGGCCAACAGCCAACCATCTTCTATCAGTTGGGTTAGCCAATGCCTCATCCAAGTTCTCAAATTCACCACCCTGGAATCCGATAAAGGATGGGTCAACTTGTCTAATAGCCTTCTGGAAAGATTCTTCAAAAGTTCTACCGATGGCCATAACTTCACCAACAGACTTCATAGAACTACCAATGTCTCTCTTAACATGTTGAAACTTGGACAAATCCCATCTTGGAATCTTAGTAACCATGTAATCAAGGGAAGGTTCGAAGTTGGCCGAGGTGGTCTTAGTAACCGCGTTTGGAAGTTCTGGAAGGGTGTAACCGAGACCAATCTTAGCAGCAGTGTAAGCCAATGGGTAACCAGTGGCCTTGGAGGCAAGAGCAGAAGAACGAGACAGACGAGCATTGACTTCAATAACACGGTAGTCCAATCCATCTGGTTGAAGAGCGTATTGAACATTACATTCACCAACAACACCTAAGTGACGGATAATCTTAATAGCAGCAGAACGGAGCATGTGGTATTCTTCATCAGACAAGGTTTGGGATGGAGCAACGACAATAGAGTCACCAGTGTGGATACCTAGAGGGTCAAAGTTTTCCATGTTACAGACAGTGATACAGTTTCCTTCACGATCACGGACAACTTCATACTCAACTTCCTTCCAGCCCTTGAGGGACTTTTCAACCAAGATTTGTGGAGAGAGAGACAAGGATTGAGAGGCCAAACTGTAAAGTTCATCACGGTTGTTTGCAAAACCAGAACCAAGACCACCAAGAGCGAAAGCAGATCGGACGATGATTGGGTAGCCAACTTGCTCAGCGGCTTCCAAAGCACCATCAACACTGTCGACAGCGATAGATTCAGCAATTGGAATATCAATTTCCTTCAAAGCTTGAGCAAACAAATCTCTGTCTTCAGAAGTTTCCAAGGTCTTGATTGGAGTACCAAGAACCTTGACACCATAACGTTCGAAAACGCCCATCTTCTCAAGCTCAATACCAACGTTCAACCCAGTTTGACCACCGAAAGTCAACAAGACACCGTCTGGTCTTTCACGTTCGATGATATAAGTGATATATTCAGCAGTAACTGGGAGGTAATAGATTTCGTCGGCAAGATCATGGGAAGTTTGATTGGTAGCAATGTTAGGGTTGATCAAGATGGCTTTCTTGTTTGATTCCTTCAAAGCCTTGATAGCTTGGGATCCTAAATAGACATAGTTGTTAGTTTAATTTGATCATGATTCATTGAATGTCATCAATGCAAAATGTTTGACTTACCAGAATAGTCAAATTCACCGGCTTGACCAATACTCAACCCACCGGAACCAATAACAAGAACCTTTTCAACATCAACAAGAGACTGTGCAATACCTTGTTGGGACAGGATTCCTGCTCCAACATAGGATGGTTCAGCCTTGGTGCTGTTGAATCGTTTCAACGATGGGAGAGCGAATTTTGGAGCTTGTCTGAATGCCTTGGCTTTCATTGACAAAGCTCTGGTTGACGCATATCTGGCCGAGAATCTCGAGCCAGACGTGACAACAGAAGTTAACGTAGTTTTCGGAATATGAAATTTTAGCATTCTAGATGTTTTAATGCTGGCTTGTTTTCCAGATGTGATCAGATAAGTAGTCTTGACAAGTGAAAAGGGATACGATCATTCAATGGAGGTAAATAAATCGAAAAAAAAGTAGGATAAGTTTAGATCCTAATTCCTTGTAGAGTTGAGTGTATGTATAAAGGAAGAGAAAGATCAGTCAATTTGAATTGAGTCACTTTTTATGTCAATATTTTTCAGCGAAAACGGGTAACCGATCCCGGTGTGGAAAAAATTGATTGGTTGTTTCAAGCTGCGATTGCCGATCACGGAGTTTTGTCACACAGTTCTCTTTCCAGCCACGAATTTTTGATTTCGGCCAGGGATCAAATAATACTAGACTTTGATTTGATACAAATTAGCATTTTATTATTAGTTAATTGTACTTGAAGTAGCTATTGGGTAGTGATTTTGATTTCTACAGTGCTGGCTGGAGGCGATTTTTTATCCTGAGAGACTTCAGCTTCTTGATCGTCGTTGTGGTGAGATTTGCTTGCTCCTGCGTGTGCAGAGAGATGCAGAAGATCACGGCAAACTCCTTTAAACACTCTGCCAATTGATTCCCTGCCTTGATATATAGGGAACAATCCTACAAATATGAGTGTATAGAATATCCATATGAATCCAATTGCGATCCAAGCAGTGAAAAATTTCTTGCTGAAAACGTAGCTTGAGCCGTACATGGGCATGGGGATGATAATGATCAGTATCAATGCAGCACAGATGCAAATGATCTTTGCGATGAATCCTGATCTGTTCAAATTCTTTTGCTCGTCATCACTGACTTGAGAATCTTCAATGTCATCATCGTCCGATTGTATGTTCTTCATTGACTCCCAGTCATAATTGGCTGGCTTGAACAGATAAGTAAATAAGGGAATAAATATCACAGGAGACAGTAATGCTACAATATTCCCGGCCAACATTGGAATGTTGGAACCAGTTGTCTCGACGTTAAGTACCCCATTGAATTTGTACTTGGTAGTAACCAGCCAAGCGATTAAAGAACAAGCGAGACCTAGCGTGGGTGATAGAACTGCAGCGGCAGTATTCATTTGAGACCAAAATATCGAGCAAACAGCGGGAATGACCCCGGATGAGATAATAACCCCCATCAGTAAATAGCTATACCCCATGCCAACTCCAGCGTAATGCAAACCGACAGCAAATGCAGACAATATTAATGAAAAAATTGCCACTGACAGATGAGAAACCGTTATCAGCTTGGTCCCCCTGGCCAATGGGTTGATATATGCTTTATAAATATCATAGGTCACAATTGTTGAAACAGCAATTAATTCGGAGGATGTAGCAGATGTCACTGCCATGAATAGCATCACAAGTGCACACATTGCTCCGCTGGATCCCAGCAATTGAACGGCCCCGTGCGGAAGCGCAAGACCAGCAGTCACATCGGAAGCGCTCAACCTGTTGTCGCCCAAAAGAGCTAGGGCTGACGTCCCCAAGGTTGTGGCACATAAAAAGGGGATTGCAAACCAGGCAAGTCCACCTAAGACGTATCCAGGCATGGCTGAACCTGGATGAGCAGCAATGGCCTTATTCCAGTAGGCTGCGTCCATATAAACAGTTCCAAAATTTCCAATTAGATTGATGACAAAGAATACGATGCCCTCTTTTGATCTCATTGTAACCAAGGATCCCGATGCATTTCCATCAACTGGGTATTTGTCGCCAATTGAGACAAGCAGATCATACATCTTGCCAGGGGAGCCAATCTTATCCCCACTTGCAAAGGCAGTGAATGCGAAAACCAAAATTATTATAAGCATAATAAAGGTGTGAACCCAATCCGTGATGATTGTGGCTTTCAACCCACCAAACATAGTGTAGATGGCCACACTCAAAGGTAGAAGAAAGCACGCTGCAACCGGACTCATTCCAGTGAGATAGCTGATCACAGCACTCCCACCTGACAGCAATTGAACAGTAACCACGATGTTGGTAAGCAAGGCGAATATCATAAAGACAATGTGGCCTGGGGGTCCGTATCTCGCCTTCATGGCTTCCAAAAACGTGTGGCCCTTAGGACATTTTTTCTTGAATTCAATTGCAACTGCAGAGAAGAGGATGATTTGGACACATGCGCCGGCCGCATACCAAAATGCTCCTGAAATACCATATTGATATGTAACCGTGGTTGATTGTAGTAAGGTAGCTGCCCATGTCCAACTGCTAACCACCGCTGCAGCAATGAGACCCGTCTTCACTGATCGTCCTGCGGTAGAAAACTCTTCAGAGGTCATCAATTGGTGTTGGTACCTTTTCAGGAGATATGTTACTAGCATCATTCCTCCGCAGAATCCAAATCCTAATCCCACAACGATTCCATAACCTGCTCCTTCAGATAACGGCGCCATGATTTTTCTATCTGTTTTTACTTGTTAATAATCCTCATCTGCACTACATGCTGCTTAAATACAATACTGAATTCGTTTGTTTTTTTCTAGAGTCACACTTTTTGCCTGATAATAGCTTTGAAACTTCCGCTGATAAGATGGTCTTCTCGGCGCTGATCATTGATAACTTCGGGCAGACTCGGAGGCTAGCCCTAATCCACCAAATAATCGAAGCACACACAGACACACCATCCAATGATTAGACTGTTCACGGCATTGTCAGGCCATTGATAAACTGCGGGGAAGCAAATTGCATGTGTATTGGCTGGCGACACATATCTCTTTACAACATATATATTTCACGATAACGTATTTGAACTACAATAAATCATCCTCGGCAGAAGTAATTTGGTCCTTGATTTTCATGAGAATGTCGGTCTTCCACTTGTCAAGCTTTGAAAATCGGTCGAATTCATATGCAGACTTGGCTAATGCTTCTTGGTCGCCATTCTTCACAGCTTCAATAACTTCCTGAAGCAATACATATTCCCTGGTCGTGGCGAAATTTGGCTCCCATCCAACGTATTCTTCTAAAGCCCGTTCAGCGGACACGGTATCTTGATCAGCAACTCTACAAAGACCAGCTTTTAGGAAGTACTCCTTCAATCCCCATTTAGTTAGGTTGTCATTGAGACTTTGTTTAGCAACTCTATCAAAATTCTCAACTGCCTTCTGATAATCTCCGCTCATACCGGCCAAATCTGCAACCTTGGTGAACGCCTTATTAGCCAATGAGGATGCCTGGTCTTGGAAGAACCAATCTCCAGAAGTTTCGTAGCATTCGATGGCCTTCGGGATATTTTCCAATTCAGTCTCGTATGTGCTGGCAAGATCATTTTGGTGCGTTGCAGCTCTTCTGAATTGACCCCTCATTGTGAATTGGTGGATTGCCTTTTCCAGAACCCTCACTGCGTCCTGTGGATCAGTTAATTTGTATGCCTTGTAAGCTTCAACATAAGTGTTTGCTGCGTCGTCTTTTTCATCGCATTTCTCTTGACAAGATGCAGCTTTTTCAAAAGTTTGTCCTGCAGTTCTTCCGTCTTTTTGTATCCTGTAAATATTAGCTGCCTGTTTGTACAATTCAGCGGCTTCTTCGTAACGATCTGAATTGCCTCCTGAAAACCAGCTGGAAAGCCCTTTTGCTGGTGTGGCTTTCTTATCAGCCTAAAATACGACTCGTTAGATATCCGTACGAATTATTGCTACCTCATTATTCCGGTATTTACCTTTTCGATAAGTGCTCTTGGATCCGACATTACTGTTTTCTTTGAATCGTTGTATATACCTGAACGTGGTCGATTGTGTCAGGACCAGAAAGAGAGGCTCATGCGCCGCCGCCGCCGCCGCCGCGTTGTGCCAAAGCCACATTAAAATGGAAAATACCCTGTGGCAAATTTTCGAATTATGTCTCCTACCACCCTAATTGTAATGTATGGGATATTTCAATTATCATCACGCGCGCGTTTCGCCAGCCTCTTCAATTAATTTACGGGAAAACACCAAAAAACGCGAAAAACTTTGGAAATCCAATCCAAATTAAACCCCATTCATTAATGTGCAATGACGGAGGATGGAGAGCAATCTGTTCGATATGACCGGTTACAGAAAATCAGTGAGCGGTCCCTACAGGAGTCTGTGAAATATCTCACTCTTGAGAGACTGGAGTCCTGTTACCCAGGAATTGCCAATGCTCCGAAGGGAAAGCAGGCTCTCCAAAAGGCAATGGAACAGATCACAAACTATTGGAAAACTGCTGCAGCTAAGGAATTTGAAGCTGTTTTTGAGGAACGTGATGTGAGTGAAAAGATGAAACAATTAGACAAATTGATCCAACAGGCTCAGGATAGAAAGGAGAAAGGCCAGACTGAAGGTGAAGATGGTCCGGTATTATTGGACTCTCTGACTCCTCAAAAAGTTCTCGACTCTCACTTGAGATCGTATCGACTAGAGACGGTTAAAAATCTAGAAGCTGAGCTTGCCGAAATAAAAGCTGAGAATGAGAAACTATTGAACAATCTCAACAGTGATTCTGAAGCTGTCACGACGCTGTCCTCTGAAATTTCCGATATTTTCAAAGAGCTAGATTCTTCTATTTCATCCGCCAAGGATTTGCCCTCTAGGACTGAATTGGCTGAATTTTCTAATTTGGTCAAAAATGAGCCGTCGCAAGGGTGAAGAGGTCCCCCTTTCTCCAAAAAAAACTCCAAAGAATAGATTCTTTTATTTATTCACACTGCCAGGGTTAAATTGGTCAAAGAACCTGGAATCTGTTTCTGCAACTTTGGATTTACCCCTTCTACGGCTGAATCGAGTCCGGCATTCGACTGGACTCTGCACGGGTTCGCAAGATCATATGTCGAATACAAATTAAAAAGTGTTGCACATACGTTAGCGTTATTCCAACTTTTTTACGACAAGCATTTAACTCCACAATTGGTTTATCCTGTATCGCCCGCCACATCTGTTCACTAAAACTCTGAAGTGGCCAATGTCCCCATCCATTTATCTGTGTAAGGCTGAATGGTGTTATCAATGTGTTCCGAAGTACTCCAAACGCATATCTGTGTCACAGCTGCAACAGCTTCTCGTACTGGTTTGATCCAGTAAAAAAAACTAAGAATCTTCCAAATCTCTCAAAAAGGCCAAAGTAGTGCGTCCCAGTACTCTCGATTGAGAGGGAAATCACGCATTGTCAATCCTTGACTTGAACAATGAGAAGCAAAGAATCGTTACGAACAGTTAATTCTACTTATCTCAAGTACCCAGTTAGCGACATAGGACTCTAATATGAAATAATATAATGAAACCAGGTGTCGATGAATCGTACTCTAAGCGAACTGCTGCAGTCAATTGATCATCATGCTAACCTGCGCACTGATTAATTGTTACAGAATCCCGAAAGGAATTGACCAATCGAAGCCCTGGATTCAATTTCAAAGATTTCCGCAGCATTTCGTCCCTCCCGTATTTTGTGTTTTTGTTGGGTGTCGTCTCACCACGGAGTTGATTTCCCCGACAACGGAAAATGTCTCACCACGGAGCGATCCCCCCGTCAAAAACCTGGGGAACATATAAAGTGCCAGGGGTTTCTTGCATATATATCCAATTCTCCGTCAGAAAATACAACGGTTAGCTATGTTTAAGTCTGCTGCTACAAAAACTCTCTCCTCTCTTCCAATCACTGTCAAAGTCAGTTCCACCGAAGCATTGAACGGTTGTCTCAGTTGGCAGAATTTAGAACTCGCAACGAGGGCCATCCATCGTGATGGTTTAGTTGTTTTAAAAGATGCTATTACAGATCATTCAAAGTTGGATCTTCTCAATGAGAAAATGATCAATGATGCCAAATACCTTCAGAGTAGAGGTGAAAATTCACCCTACAATTACAATAAGGGAAACATTCAACAGGATCCTCCATTGATGTCCAAGTATTTCCACTCCTCTATTTTCCTCAATCCACTGGCAACGCAGGTGACCTCGTCTATTTTAGGGCCAAAGCCTCGGTGGACCTTTGCGTCTGGGAATACTGCCATGCCCCCGGAGTCGAAAGATGATCCTCCATTGGCCCAACCTACTCATGCTGATGCTGATTTTAAGCATCCAGATTGCCCATTTGCACTCGTTGTTAATGTGCCATTGATCGATATGAACCCGCAGAATGGATCTACAGAGGTTTGGCTGGGTACACAGAATGGAGACCTCTCAATGCAAGAAGGAGCCCATGGAGAACGGGCTAGTGGCAGGATCAAAAAGGATCTGCTCCAGGAACGCATTAAAATACGTCCTCCGTGCCAGCCGGAAATTTCTAAGGGTTCCATTGTGATTCGTGATCTCAGGTTATGGCATGGTGGTATGCCAAACCTTTCAAAGGATATCCGTGTAATGCTGGCATTTATTCATTTCGCTCCATGGTTCCGAAACGCTATGAAAATTGAGTTCTCAGATAAGCTTCAGGGAGTGATTGAAAACAACGGAGATAACCTCCGAGTCCAAGCTGACTATTTACCTGAGGAAGAACTATCCAGAAGGTACCTCAATAGGCCTTTTGGCAACGCTTACAAGTTTGACCAGGAGGATCTTTTAGATGATTCGTTAAAGCTGTAAACTAGATGGTACTAGATAGTAGTTTTAAGGATAATATAATATAATACAATACAACTAACCAAAATAACTTAAAGTTTTTTTACAAACGCTACCAATGTTTCAAGCAAAAATCTCGCAAATATTATATAAATGACTTCCAAATTATTCCCTTAAGTATCAGTAATATTATACATTTATATATCACCTCCAATATGGCCAGTTGTCAATGTTCAACAAACGAAAATTGCTCGTGCGTTACAAAAAAGTGTAACTGCACAAAATGCCCTTGCACCAATTCCCCCTCCTGTTCCAAATGTGTCTGTAACGGAAACTGTTCTAAAGACTGCTGTTGTAAATGCGACAAATCCTCCTGCTCCTGTGAATGCTGCAAATAAATTTCAACACACAATCTTCTATCCTCTGCACAATATACAATAGTAAATGTTTACATATGTATATATATATATATATTGTATTCTGCCCTCTTATAAATGATTTATTTCCTTTCTAATTACGAATCTCTTAGCAGTGATTGATAAGTGCGCAAAGAAGGGGATAATAAACCACAGTCTCTTTGGCAAGAATCCCTCGAGAAAAAAATATAAGGATACAAACAAAACAGCTCAAAGCAATTTCTCATTAATTAGAACAATAAAATTCTTTGATACATAATCTTGGCCAATTTGACCACACTATTTAATGCCTAGTTTTTTCTATTGTATGAATCCCAACTATCCTCCTTCAATAGTAAAAATGGCTCAATGCGAATGCACTAAAGGTTCTACTTGCACCTGCCCTTCGGGCAATTGTAACTGTGTGAATTGTCCCTGCAAACAACAGGACAAGGACTCTTCAGGAAAGAAATGCTGTGGTTGAAGCACTCTCCTCATCCAATCATACACTGTTCTCGTTTAATTTTTAACATTAATACTAAATTACTTATCTTCCTCTCATAATCATTTGTCCAGTAAATAGTTTGAAGCTTCAGTAAGATCATAATTCTTCTTCTTCAATGCATCTAAAGCGGACTCCTTATCAAACCCCATGTTCGTGAGATGTTCAACAGCTAGAGAATGTGGAGTTGCGGGTGCTTTTGGTGCTGACACTGGTGGCTGTTGTGGTTGTTTAACGGCAAATGCATCGTTAACCTCCGTGCTTGTCATTGCTGCTGGCGGTGGGTTATTACTAAATCCTGAAAATAATTGCTCCCATTCATCATTTGTTGGTGGTGGTCCTGCAGGAGGCTGTTGCTGCTGTGGCACAGTACCGGTTTGGTTATTCATATCTGCAAAAGCGCTGTCAAAAGTCGAATTGAAATCGTCCATTGCTCTATTAGAAAAGGTGAAATCGTCACCAAAACTGACGTTACCATCTTCTTCTCTGTCTTCCTTAGCTTCGCTTAGTCCACTGAATGCAGTTGCAAATGGATCATCAACAGCTTGGTTGGTAGCTTTTGGTGTCTCCACAGTTGGAGGTTCAGTAGGCGGTTGAAGTGCAGCTGGCACGGCAGTGGTAGCACTACCGATTTCAGGAGCCTTTTCATTTTGTGGACTAGACGTGGCAGATGTAAATACATTGGCTTCAGAGGCAGATTCAGAAGGTACAGTATCGGACTGTTGCTTGGCTTTTAGATCACCAGTAGATGTTGGTGTCAAAAAGTTGTCTTCCCCTTCTTTATTATCTGCGGCCTTGTCAGCGCTTCTTTGAGAATCGTGTTGATCCTCCTCATCAGAAGAGCTATCTTCATCAGGCTGTTCTAGCTCCTGAATTGGTGGGAATTCCTCATTATGGCCTGTTTGTTGGGGCCATGGATTGGTAGAACTTGAGTCTTGAGGGAATGCTCCAGGTACACCATGGCTGAGACTGGACCCGCCCTCTGGGACAGTTCCGCGTTCTTGCACTGGTTGCTCATCTTCCTTCTTCTTACCATCTTCCGCATTCACGATTTCAAAAGAGCCAGATGATCGGTCGGGGCTTGATGATCTTGTATTCTCAGCAACCACTTCTTCCTTATTAACAGTTGCGGCGCTGTTTGGAACGGTTGGTGTGAAAACTTCTTCTTCCGTGCCAGCGCTACGAAGGGCAGATTCCTCCTCGAGGTTCTGTGGGGGAGTCAAAGTTGTCAAACTAGTTTGACGGAGTGCGTCAGTGGTGGAATGGGCCGAGGCAGGAGTAGTGTCAACATTGGCGGTAGTGTCTGCTGCACTTGCTGAACCTTGCAACCCTGTCATTTCCAAGTCCACTGGAGGGACAATTCCAGATACTGGCTCAGAAGTATATTCAGGGGAGTCTGGTCGAGATACATCTAGGTCACCTCTAACAGATTGAGGTGGGTTGTTCTGGACAGACGAAGTGGCAGACTCTGGTCGGGCAATTGGAAGAGTGAAAGTAGGTGGCTGCTGTCCATCGGCATTATAGTCATGGAATTCAGATGAAGGTGGAGAGGAGTTAGGTGTGTCAACGGTGTTGTGAGTGGAAGATCTGGCAGGTTCAGCAGTAGAGGGGGAGGCAATTTCCATTTGATTAAAAGAATCTTCAAATCCACGCTGTTTGTTGTCAATTGGGATCGGCTGACTCGATACAGGTGCTGCAAACCCAGTAAAGAACGGATTACCTGGGCTTGGCGTCTGGCGGGTTGGCTGTTGCAATGGTGGCTCGACTGCAGAACTGGTAGTCGGAATTTCAACATCATGGCTACCTGACAACTCTCTGCTAGACTGGGCCTGTCCATCTGGCACCGGTACTGGCACTGATTCCTGTGCTTGCGGTGCATGTAGTTCACTTAATTCCGATTCTAATTTGGCTTTTTCTTCTTCTGAAACCGACAATTGCTTAGAACTAACAGCCATCATATTCTTTTGCTGTTTCGCGTCTTTCTTGGCCCTTTCAATCTCTTCCTTCAAATTTGCGACTTGATCATTGGTTGCCTTGATTTTTTCCTTGAGACTGGCATTCTCTTGACGATCAAGGTCATATTGGTTTGAAACTTCATTGTACTGAGATTGCAGAGCCTGAAGACTTGCTTCCAGCACACCGTAATCTTTCTGCAATTGCTGGGTCTCCTTTCTTGAAACCTCGAGTTGTTGTTCAACCTCACGAACCTTTCTGACTTCAGCATCATAATTAGCACGCAAAGTGGCTAATCTTGCTTCTATATCTGACTTTGTCCCGGTTACGTTAGTCAATTCGGCTTCGGCTTTTTCTCTTTTTTCAGTGAGATTCATAGTTTGAGTGGTCAAAGAGCCGATTTGGTTTGACAGATTTGCATAATCTGTGGATGAACTTGACAATTTATTTGCAGCGTCTGAATCGGTGTCTGCCAACAAATCGCGGCTGGCAGGAGCATTAGCAGACGGATCAAGAGTTCTAGCAGCGGTGCCAGTTCCTTGCTGTTGCAGAGAAGGAGAGGCTGGTTTGTTTTGACCGCCAGTTTCATTCTGAGCTAAGGCCTGGCCAAAGCTTGAAGTTGGAACAAATTGTTTTTGTTGCTGTTGTGGAGTAGGTTGAGGATTCTGAGGATTTGGAGAGCTGGAGGCAGGAGAAGAAAACAAATCGTTGAGGGACGACAAATCATTCATCGAACTCGATGGCTCTTCACGAGGTTTAGCCGCTTGTTGCTGCTGTGGCTGTTGTTGTGGTTGGGGTTGAAGTTGTCCAGGAACTGGAGAACCAGGCATAAAGATAGGGTTAGGCATTGGAGCATTTGAAGAGACAGAAGATTGTCTTGAACCAGTCAAATCTGGTGGCAAAGTAAGCAGAGATTGAGGTAATGTAGTTGGAAGTTCTCTTCCAGCCAGTTTTTGCTGGACCAAATACATGGCGATAGCAAATTCTTGCTTACCAAACTGGCCTGTGTTATGAATATCAGAAAGATCCCAGACTTGGGCCAAGACTTGTTCTGACAGCTTTGATGTTGTGAGGAAAGGTACAATTTCATCAGCGCCAATTGCGCCAGCCTTGTGTTTATCCAAATTGTTGAAAATAGAATCAAATCTGGCTTTTTCCTGTGGCGAAATAGTCCATTCGCTGGATGGTCTTGGTCCGCCGTAATTCCCGCTATACTGTCTGGAAACTGGAGCAGGTCTGCCCGAACTACTACTTGCTCTGGATGAAGGTCTACCGGACGCAGCATCAAGGAATCCTGGGGGAAGAGCTTGTGGGAGCTGCTTTAGAGTTCCACTTAATGTACATTGAATGAGATGCATTGCAATCACAAATTCAGTTTGGTTCAATTGTCCTCGACCCTGAGTATCAGCAAGATTCCAAATCTGGCCAAGGGTTTCGTTTGGCAATTTGGCCTTTAAAAAGATATCTCTGGCTTGATCACCATCCAAAATTCCGTTTGGAGCGCTCTTATCAAACAAACCCACAAACCGGGCTCGGTCATTGGCTGCGAGCGGGGGGATTTTCGTGCCACCAGCAGCGACTGGAGCAGGTGCTACAATTTGTGGAGAAGAATTGCGGGCAATTCCAGCATCTCCTGCTCTAGCACTACCATCAAATACTGGTAATGGCCCAGCTATATAATATATCCAGTTAGTCACGACAAACAAATTGCCCGTCATTTTGAGCACACAAAAGCATTACTTACCAACTTCTCCAAGATTGGCTGCAGGTCTTTGACCATTTTGAACATGTCCAATTATTCTCAAGGCAAGTGAGAATCCTAATTGATCTAAAAACCCCTGATTCTCGCTATCGGCAATCTGCCAGATTTCACCTAGCACGCTTGGGGGAAGTCCACTTTTCTCGAAAAGAGTTCTGGCAACTTCACCAGTCACAATTCCTAGTCCTTCTGGATCTCCCTGTTTGAAGAGTTGTCCATAGAGCTTCTTCTCGTCTTGATTGAGGCTTATCCTTGGATGTTGCTGTCGTGGCTGCTGCTGCTGAGACGACGAAGACATCTGTCTTTGCGGTTGTGGAGCGGACTGATCCCAAGGATCAAAACTATTTGTACGTAACGGACCGCTCATGGGGAAAGTAAACGTCAATGAGCTGAACGAAAGTATTAAGAAACCGAGTCAACAATAGCTTGTATGTTTTTGTTGTTTATAGTAGTACTAAATGCGCCCTTAACTAATAACGGGGTTATCGGACTCCCGGGAGAACATCACCAAACTGCTAAAGCGCCGCTGCCAGAATCCCCAGGGCTGAGAATTACGCTGACACCTATCCAGGCTGTGCACCCCACTTTGTGCCAGCTTTTGCGAGCGTATGTAGTATCGGCAATATACTAGATAAGTAGCTCTCAATTGAGACTTGGAAATAGCTGTAAATATTTCATCAATATAGAAGTACATACGCTTGCGATAATAGAAGTCAATTGAGACTTTATAAGTAGATTTAAATATTTCATTATGGGCAGAGTAGTGTTCAAACAGTTAATTCTGGATGTGATTAAAATTAATTTGGGTCAATTGTAAGTCAATATTCATTAGTCATATATAAATACATTCATGAACTCGTCAAGGTGGTGTTCAAGCACTTGACGAAGGTGTCTCTATCACCGCCTCTGCTGGAGCGAACTCCACAATAATACACTTCAAGAGAATCGTAAAATACAACTCGAAGGAGGTTAGTTAATACAGCTTGTGAATCCAGGTTTCCTTTGATGTACACACTGCTGTCATCAGTGTTGGAGGCGCTGCCTGAGGTACTTCCAACATTACTGCCAGTGTTACTGGCGACATCATCTAGGATAATTCCGCCAGGATCACTGAGGGATTCTGGGATATTGGCCGACACTTCGTTTCTGGTAGTTTGTTTGACAATGTTTCTTCTTTGGTCGTCAACAATCAAGACAGTAGTTTCAAAGACAATGAAACGAAGCAGAGTGCCGGAGTCTGGTCGTGTGGTGTCATAAATTGTCTTCGTTAGGGATGTGGGTAAATTGATAGTGGCATCATCAATTGGCCGATGGATGGCATCTGCCAATTTGCTTGCTGGGTTTGCAAGAGGCTCCAAAGTGACCTTGGATTGGATGATAACACTGACATCGCAGATATACTTGCCGTAAATGTCCTTCAACTTCAAGGTACGTTGCAACTCCAAGTGTCGTCGTTTTCTGAGTTCAATTGGCTTTCGATATTCCACTTCCTTGACAATGTTGTCCATAGTTTCGGAGGCGGAATGCATACCTGGGGTCTCGTTGGCCAGTCTGTTGAAAAACTCGCGATACTCGGCCAAACGAACGAATGGCAGGGACATGTACGATGTGCAATTGGCGAGAGCATGTTCAGGGTGCTTTTGGCGGGCTCTGAGCCAATCTCCAACGTCGCAATCTGGATGCTGTTGGGTAGGAGCATACGATGTTAAGGCTGCGCCGTGTGCAGTGTACGCAGACGAGTCAATCTTACGGATGTTCTTGTAGAACTTGACCTTGCGCTTAGCATCTTCGCTAACGAGCGAATAGTCCAAATACCAATGGAAATCCTCGACGATGGAAACGATTCGAGTTCCCAAAGTCTCGAGAACCATGATTTCATCTTCGTTGTTTCTCAATCGTTCCAACGCCGCGTCGAGGAACCCGACCAAGATGTCGGTATGGAAACGGTAAATTTCGGGCAAGAACTTGAAACATGGTGCTATTTTTCGTGCTGGGGTGGAATGGTCCGACAAGTAAATTCTCATGAACTGTTCCATTCTATAAATGAACTTTCTCTCGCCGGTGACAAAATGTTCTAAGATTGCCAAAGTGGTGAGAAGGTTGTCACCGCCCGTAGAGGTTGAGCCTGAACGACTTCCACGAGACACTTGCTTGTCGAGGAAATTCTGCATGATGTCAACACTGTTCATTCTATCATGGCCCTGTGGGGAGGACGAATTGGCTCCACTGCCAGCAGTCAGTCTTCGTTGAGTGGAAGGCTTCATGTGTCGAATGTTTCGGTTGGACAGTTCATAGATGTCAGAAAGCAACTGGATGATGATTTTGGATCGCTCGACTTCACTGGGCTCGATTTTTTGGTTGGCCCATCGATCTGGAGCAGAAGGATTAGGAGATTCCAGGATTGCTTTGGGCGGTTCAGGGTCAGATGCAGCGACAGGATCTTGGGAGAACTTGAACTTGGAGAAGGAAGTTTTCTTACGGAGAAGTTCTTCTTGTTGTGCGGGTGGGGCTTCTTGTTCCTTGGACTTCTTTCGTCGTCTTGAAAACAGGCCACCACCGGAACTGGAGCTGGAGGACTTTCTATTTGAAGAATCCCCGCCAGACTTTGTTTTGTAGAGCTTGTTGAGATAATCTTCTGGAGATTCAGTGATGGTCTTTTTGTACTTTTTGAGCGTTGTCATTGTAATGGACGGACCGCTCGCCTCCTTATAAATTGCATAAAAGGAGAGAGATTTGCGGAATTGTAACTCAAGACAGGGGTTGCCATCCAAATCAATGACCTGAAGCTGGCCATATTGCAACAAACGTGCCAAATGATCAGGCCAGGTTGCAATCTTGTTGTCATTTAGCCGAATCACCCGGAGTTTTGTCAACTTTTCCGACACCCAGTCGTCCACGACGGTCAATTCGAGGTTTTTGCACACAAGATATTGCAGGTTGACGCATTTTTGCAGCCATCGTGGTAACCGTCCTGTAGAGTTGATCATCTGGACAGTGGAAGTCGAAGAGGACAAATCCAGATATGTGATGGAGGTGATGTCGTCAAAGCCGGGGGACTTTGGGGTCATGGAGCCAGGAGATGGGGCGGCCGGTGGAAGGGGCGCATTTGGTAGTGGGATCCCTGGAGGTGGAGGGTTCTGCTGTTGTGGAAGTGAAGCAGGAGATTGGTTAGGTGGTAGAGGGGGCAATGGCATGTCGGAATATAAACCAGTACCATTATTATTATTATTGTTGTTGTTGTTGTTGTTATTGCTGTTAGCGTTGGCGTTGTTGTCAGGCTGAGGGAGATTGGAAATGTTCAAACCACCAACGCCATTACCAATGGCGTTAATGGCAGAATCACTCATCTTAGAAGGATCGGACATCTTTGAAAAGGACTCGTCAGGATAGAGGACTTGTGGATCTACTTTTCCGTTGATAGGAGGATGAGGCTCGCTTTTGTCAGTCGAAGTAGCTCTCCGTAAAGTCATAACTACCAGAACAGGTTTTTGAAGAGAAGTATTTTAATATAAAAGGGAGAAAAAGAAAAAGAAAAAGAAAAATATTATGGCCCAAGCAAAGCACAAGCCATTTAAGTTGATGAGATATAATTTGTTTTTGTGATGTAAAAAGCGATTATCATGCAAGCTAGTTCGGCGTCTATTAGTGAAAAAGGGGTTAATTGTGATCCGAGTGGAGCTTATTATGCGCTCTTTTCTTTTTGCCATTGTGCGTAGTTCCACATGTAGCTGTCCAAAGCGTCAATGATCATGGCGTTCGTTTCCGTAATAGGAAGGGACTATTACCCTGCCCCACCGGAATTGGCGACTGGTCTGAGTGGCCAATAACAAGATTCATCCCTGTCAAAAATTGGTTTAGATCTTGTGAGATCTGGAAATAATATCTATGAGATATAATTTTTCACAATTATTCGTTATTATTATAGTTACTTTTGTATATTATGTATCTAATTTAAAATTTCACCCTTGTATCTTCATACGAATTCCCCTAAGAAGAGATACGCGCTGGGCCCATTTTTTTTATCGTTGCAAAAAACGCCCCGCCAAACTGGAAAAATAAAATAAAGCTAAAACAGTCCCAAATATTCGCCGGGCCGAAATAATCTTTTTTTTTTTTTTTTTTTTTTTCGGTGTTGCGACACTGAGACATCCATTTTGTTAGCTGTGATGCACAAGTTTATGCAGGTAATAGTGGGTCCTTAAGCTCGGGGCTACAGATGTTACACAGTATTTGTCGGACCGCTCGCCTAATTCAGGGTTTAGGCCTGGCAGCTAATTGAGACATTGAGTGAATATCACAAGCGGGAATTTTATTTTTGTGAGATGGTGTCATCGTCCATACATACAGATATGTGAGAGTGTTACAATGGGGGGGTTAGGGCTCGTTGGAGGTGTTGGTTTGTTCTACAGGCGCCTGGGCCTCGAGGTCAATTGGTGGATCGTTGGATGCTGGTTGTTCTTGAGAAGAAGAGGCTGCACTACCTCGTAACAATTTGTAACGGGCCAATCGACGTCGCTGCAGGAGCCTATTGTGATACCACGAACACAAGACAATCGCTGCAACACAGCCCGCCAAATTGCACAAGATATCCAATGGATCGAACTGACGTTCTTGCGCGGTCACGATGGACTGCACAAACTCACTGCCAACGCCTCCGACACCTCCTACGAGAATGCCAGTTAGGTTCATACATTGCTTCCGAGTAGTGTCGAAGATCCAATAAAAATCCAGACTTAATATGAAGAAGACTACAAAATGCAGGATCTTGTCATGACTTAGATGTAGAGACTTTGTCAGACCGAGGGCCCCTGCCAGTACAAGCAGAAAGACAAAAACTATGGCAAATGGGATCCGCACCTTCATGGGTTTCTACTAATATAATAATAATTCTCTCTTGTGCTGCTGCCACATGCCCCCCTGGACTGATTTTTTACGTTTTTAGTTGGCAATTGGGTGGTTTTTTTGGTCCCAACGCCGCGCCGGCTGAGGCGCCGGAGATTTCCGAGACATATAGATTATCGTGCAAAGTTATACCGGCGGATGCCGTCGGCCCCACTCGGGGAAATCTTTGGCCGCCTTATCCTTTTCTTTTTCGGAGAAAAATGAGGCCGCTGTCAGGGGAAGGGTCAATAGCCAAGTAAGCAGGTTTGTTAGGCGTATTTATATATATATATATATATATATAGGTACACCGATATGGACATGTACATACATATATATATATATATCTGTGAATAATATTATTATTAGTTATAAAAGCTTTCTACAATTTTTAGCAAGTCGAGGTATCCAGAGGGGATTGCGGGCAACTCCTCCTGGTTGTTCTGCAGCATCTTATAGATATGGTTGCGAATCTGTTCGAGAATGGGCTCCCACTTCTGAGCTTCAATCAGGCGTTTCTCGCTGATCTCAATTTTGCGCTTTTTGATTGAAATGCTCTGGTGTTCCAGGTCCAGCATCCTGTCCTGGGGTCGTTCGCGCCGCTTCAGCGGACTGGTGTCCAAGTCTGTGTTATTGTTGCTGCTACTATTATACTCGTCGTCGTTCCCCGTTGTGGAATCGGTTTTGACGTGAATGCCATTGTTGTCGTGACTACTATGATTATTACTCAGACTATTATTATTATAGTTGTTGTTGTTGTTGCTGTGACTGCTGTAGCGATGATATCTCGCCGAGATGAAACTGGATGCATTGCGCGACTGACGAAAGTCCGTTTCAAGTTTGTGAAACCTTACATAGCCTCTCATCTTGCGTTCCTTTCTTGCCAGAATCTCCTCCGGCGTGATGGATTCCAGGTTCCCCGTGGGGATGACAAACGACTTTTCAATCCCACGGTACTGGGCCTTGAGATTCTGTAGCTTATGTTTCAGCGACTCTTGATAATACGCACATGAGAACTGACTCTCCATGTGTTCGCTCAAGTTTGCCGCCAGTGACTTTTGGCCATTGTAATAGAAATCGAAAAAGTTGCTATCCGTCTCGAGCCAATCGAAGATGGCGTCAATCTCTTCGCCTCTGTAATTCTCCCGTTTATGGCCTGGACTATGTGCACTTTTGTTCATATCGTCTAAATTAACCCGCGGCCAGATAAACCAAACTCTCTTTTTGTGTTGGACAAGAGGTTTGCCTTTATATATATATATTAATATAATTATATCGCGCTTTATAGATATATAAATAAAATAAACAATACGGCAAGCGCCGAGTACTGAGTTTATTTGCCATATATTTTAATTAAATTACTAAATATAAAATTTTAATTAATAAACATGACCCGAGTGATTTATGTATGTCAATTAGATGAAGGTTAATTATATTACAACTTGTTACCCCCCTCCACACGCACACACACACACACACACACACACACACACACACACACACACACACACACGCACTCTTTCTTTAGATGGCTATAAATACCTAGATGGGATATATGTATACATAGATATATGTAACTGAAATTGGCCCTTTCAATTTAATTTCATTCCTTCTGCCCCCATAAATCATCCTTTGTGTTTTATCTCTCTTTTTCTTTTTTTTTTTTTTTTTTTTTTTTTTTTTTTTTTTTTTTTTTTTTTTTTTTTTTTTTTTTTTTTTTTTTTTTTTTTTTTTGTTGTTGTATTGTTTTTGCGTTGCGTGTCCCATTTATTCTTTTTCCATCTTTTACTTCCTTCTTTCACTAAAATCATTCTCATCATTTTTCCCTCCCCCTGATCGTCACGTAGCTTTTCCTAAGCTCCCCTTATTATATATGCATCATGCAACTTTATTTTCTCTAAAGGTTGAACCCTAACCCTTGACCAATGAAAATTTAAATGACAAAAAACCAAGAGTGAGGAACTGGGAAAGAAAATCCAAAGGCCCGGCTGTCAAATAACAAAAAAAAAAAATTCCCATTGTCAAAATACAAATATATATCTTTTAGATATATACATATATATATATATATATATATATATATATATAATTATATAAATATAATGGTCTTGCGACGGTAATATTTTTTTTCTTTTCTTTCGTTCTGGCTACTGCTTGTTGACAACAACATCATTCCAACACCATCTTTGTTAGATACATTATCTAATGACTTTAAATCTAATTGGCTAATCAGAACTCTTGACAAAGTTGGAATTTTCCTGGGCGGTCACCTACTGCACTTCTCTAATGCAACAGTCTTCTCCATTCATCCACAGCGCGAAATAATAACAATCCATTGTTCGCGGGGCCCAACCTCCCAAATTGTGGTGGACGACACTCCATTTCCCCGAGATCTGAATTGGGACAACTGCGTCGAACAAGCATTCTTTCGTCATAATAATTTTATACAAAGAACCAGGAAATTTTTCCACGCGTCAATTAGACATGTAGCCAATATATTTATGTTTTCCGGGGAAAAATTGAAGTTAAAGGAAGGTATAGAAAGACAAATGCTGGCGACACGTCTGGTAACTTGCTGGTTCTTTGTGTCGTGGGTTATCAGGGATTACCTTCCTGTTTGGGAAACGATCGGCCGATACGATCTGTCGGATAATCAAATCCGGGGAAAGGTATTGCATATAAAAGATCACCATGTCCCTCCCGTCCTTGTTTTTCATCTCCATCATCCATCTCCGTGTCATTATGGTCGACTTTTATCTGGGCTGTTCTATAAGCTCCATCAAACATCGTCAACGCGTTGGATCTCCCGTGAGTGACAACGACGAGGACGAGTTTGACAACTCTCATTATGACAAGTACTTCTCTGTCGACCCAGACGCCGACACGGCCAGCCTGAAACGCCCGGTAGTTCTTCCACCGTCCCCTCCTTTGGACCCAAAGATCTCGTCCCCTAGCCAGGTTCTAGGCGCCGCCATCGCCCACGACGACGACGATGACGACGACCAACATGACGAGAATGATAAGCTTAAAATAAGCGCCTCGTCCCTCTACTCGGTGGACACGGCCTCTTCGCCAAAGTCTGAGCTCATTGAAATCAACTTGGACCCCCCTTCGCCCCTATTATTGGCAGACACCCCAAACACGTCCGTCAGCGACTGTTCCATCGACGCACACACGGATTATTTCAAAATTGCTACTATAATTCCCGATCCATGGGTCCAGGACCAGTTCCACGATACCCGTCCTATTCTGGCCGACCCGGATCGTCCGTTCATTCCCGCTAGTCCAGTCTTCGAGTCTGTGGACGAGCTCCTGTGTACGAATTACCCCGACCTCCTGAACGACCCACAACTCTATGCGTTCCACAAACGCCGCTTACTCACTAACCGACACAAACTGACTCAATTACGTCAAACTATTTATTCAGAATACGACCAAAGGAGAGCCTCCATCGCGTCCTATAATCCCACCCGGTCCAAGATCAAACTAAATTGATTGGCTTATTTATTTTATTTATTTCCCTTATATTTGCTAATTTCCAATAAAAAAATTCCTTTCCTCAACTACAAACTGGCCTTGCTATGCTTGTCTCGGCAGTGTCTTTGGTCGTGAAACAGTTGAAAAAAAGTGGGGATAAATTATTTTTTCATTTCCCCTCGTAATTCTGGAAGCCTTCCCAATACGTTCATCACATGACGTCTATCCCCGAACCCCGGGTCGTAGAGTCCCGTAATAGAGGGTTCATAATTAACTCCCCAGGGGCTCCACCTTCTCCTTATGGATTCAATGATAGCCAAAACCGTTGATTGTGTAGCCGTATCTAACGTATAGGGGTTTATGGTGGGGACAGTGTTTCCGACGGGTTATTTTTCTCTGAAATGAATGCTTTTGGTTCTTTTCTAGAAAAGAACGCCGCCCGCAGGGCACTTGCACTGGTGTGTGTGTGCGCCTCCGGCGGCTTCTTTTTTCTCCGAAAAGAAGCAAAAAAGGTAGCTCTGCGAGGCACAATCCTTATCTTGCAAAGGGGGTGAGACCCACGCAAGTGGACAAAACAACAGTTCAGTATAAGACCTTTTTACCTTTTACGTAGTAGCTCTTTGGGAGAACTGACCTCAGAATCTAACGATGTCGAAAAAAAGTCATCGCCAGCTCTCGTTCGATCGGATACTAACTAAAAACCTCTATAGTTATGAATGGTTTTCATTTACGCCAGTGTAGCACAGCATGTGTTCGTTCTTATGGTTGGTTGATCTCTGTCAAACATGCGTTGTCGCTTTACATGTCTAACTCTAACTCTAGCTGTTACCAATTATGAGTCAGGATTAGTTATGTCTATGCCCATATTGTCGTCTGTACTTGATTAACAGACCTAATCCTACCCAGCTGTGCTCATGACGTAACCCCGCCTGTCCCTTTCTCTGTATCCACCTTTTTTGGACAGCCGTGCATGTTAAATTGCATGCGGCTGAACTCAGGGACAGGACCTGCAGATTCGAATCGAACAGGAAGAAAGATGACAATGTCATGGCTATATGGAACTTGGCATGTAAACTGAGGGTGAAAACCGAATTATTTATGGCATCTTCAGATGAAAATCGCTGCGAGAGATTAAACATGCCAGGTACCTTAACCCAGCTAATCACTTTCCCCTCACAGACGATGGTCATCTACTTGTCACGAATTTCTAGAGTTGCACAATGCCAAGGCCGCACTGTAGGTGAATCCGTTCTCTATATATAAGTATAGAGCCTTCTGCTATTTCCTGTCGCAATAATAGGTGATCATTGGGTTGTTTTCGCGGATTGGAAATAAATTTAAGAAAGCTACTTCTAACGAAGCTGGTGAAAACAAATCGAAGGAACTTGCACATAGAGATGGACATAAGACTTTGAACAAGTCTAATCAAAGAGAAAATTCAAAAACCAGTGCTCCATGGGGTCAATTCAATGGAAAGTTAGAACAGAAAGTAATCTACAAGATATGCCGAACGTATCCCAAACTCAACAAAGGTGAGACACTCGTAACTACCATCTATATGAATTCGGCGTAATTTTATTTACGCTTTCATATTTGCTTTTCAGAGACCAGCATAGACGAATCCTCACTTCACAGTAAGATGCCTTTGCAACACGAATCTTTTGTACTGCTTGGACAAGAAAATATTCCTACGAACAAGGGACCATTTCACTGGCTGAAATCGATCTTGAAGCCACCAACTCCTACCAGGCAGTAGTTCCGGGGACAATCACTATAAACGGCTTTAGAAAGGAGCTAGTGCATTTAGCTAATAGAAAGATTTCGGGGCCAGGTACGTTAGAACGACCTCGACTTCCACCTGTTACACTAGAGCTTACTGTGGAAAGGTTGAATGAACTGCAAAATTTTTGGAATCAGCGTAAACGACCTGCTGATCCATATGATATTCTACGAGGTTCAGTTAGGGTTCTTGGTTCATTCGATAAGAAAGGAGTTGATTACGAGATTGACAAATTAATTCAGACCTTGGATTACAGAAAAATGTTTCACAACTTCAGCGATACATTATCTGTTCTGAGTGCCGTTGGATATGAGATTACTTCCGCGGACCTGATGTATCAATTGTTGATTAGCGCAGAGCTTCTTGTACGACTACCTTACGCCCAGTTTTCGCATTCGAGTTACGAAAGCCTCGCTGCTTCTGTAATAATTGCAGCCCGGTGGATGGAGGGTGTAGAAGAAAATTCACCTCTACCACCAGGAGTAGAGACGGGATTCGTTCTACCAAACCCCATATTTCATAGACGCCAAATCGAAGGTCTATCGCGTTTTGCTGAACTTATGGCCTGGCCATATTTAGAATCTGCTCGAGCGAAACTAATCCAAATTTCCTATGCGATCGATTCGGACGATTTCACTTGGATGATTTTTATTGAACCCAATTCTTGGGATTGGGTTTGTGAAAGCATGCCAGTAAGAAAATAATGCGGGCTCTTATCGCTCTAACGGAACTGGAATCTCTTGATATTTGGAAAAATATGCTAGATTGCTCAGGCGTTTTAGTTAGTGGTAAGTCCTATTGGCGATTGACAACTGTCCTCGTGTATTTGGTGGGTTTGCTGGTGTAAACAGTGCAATGAACTGGGTCAGGCCTTGCCCGTCTGTGAAAAATGAGTTGGATCCAGATATCACGGCGGGATTCTTCAATATCAAAACCCGAGGCGTGGACAGTAATTTAGAGAGGTTCGATGGTTTCGTAAATGACAACACATTACTGCAAGAGGCGATTGAAATTTGGAATGATGACGGCTTTGGCGAACAATCAGAGAATCCAAAACTTCTTCTACATGAGTATGCTAACAAAAAAACTATTGTCTACCCGACCCAATTAAGCCACCTTGCAAGGAAGACTGCTCCGTAGCCTTTGACAGTCTCAATCTCCGCAAGCTCCCCAAGGATCCACGTAATTGAAGACGAGGAACAAACGATTTGGTATCAGGCTAGCATCGATATGATAATCAACAACGAGAAGCATACATTCACTCTATACGCCAACCCGATATTTGTTTGCAGTACCCCTTGTTATGGTCCACATCATTTCATTCACAAGTCACAGCCACAGTTTTTCCACCAATTACTCCTCGTGAAGGACCCCGAGAATATCAATACTTGGGAAGGCTTGTTGTGGATTAATGTGCAAGGTCAGCCAGACGCCGAAGTTGCGGCCAGGGCATGGTGTGCCGAACGGGGTTATCATGCAATGGTTAACCATTCGGACACTTGTTTGAAGTGTCTGAAAATTCAAGCTGCTGATTTGAGAATCACAGTCATTATCTTTAGATGATTGATTATCAAGGGGTAGATAGATAGATATCATACAACCTCTGAACAACAATGCTCCATTATATCTTTGTTTGGAACAATTATACGATCGATTGTAGTTCAGCTATCAGGTGCAACAATAAAGATAGCCTCCCTCTCTGATTATCCTTGTAGGGAAGGGGGCATTTCCTTTGAGGCTCTGACGGTAATAATAAATCATACTAGAGTCCTATGTAAATAGATAATAATACAGAGAGTGGAACATTTGCCCGTTGCAGGCAGCTCAGCATACAAATATTCCAAATCAATTGGTGAAGGAGCTGGATTTCCCTCTAATTGAGCCTGTAGGAAAATCAGGCTCTGACTGTTCTCAGATGATTACCAAAATCTTCTCCAGTTGACCCCTCGCAATGAGAGTCCGGTAGACTTTACAGGGCTATGTAATAACGGTAGTATAACAATAAATCATCTCCTGTGTAATAGAATTCAGATAATAATAGAACTAGCTCACATATTTGCCTGCCGTTGGCGGTTCTTCGTACAAAATTTTCAAATTGAGCAACGGAGCCGGATCTCCCACTAATCGTGCGTGTAGGAAAGTCATAGCAGGGTTATTTACAGGGTCAAGGAAACCATTCTAAATATATGTAGGAAAACTCATTCAAAAACCTCGTATCTTCATTACCAATACTGATACAATGTACGGTAAGAAAAAAGTTACAGGCAACTATGAAACTTAAGTACGGTCATACCCACAAGGCAACACTTTCTCTCGTTCGATCGGATACAGTTAAGCTTGTGAGGGTCACTGTTAGTAGCATCATAGGAGACTGGATGTGAAAAGGTGATACTGTACTTCTGAATTTCAAGTTTGTTATCACTAGAGCAACCAAATTGAAATCCTTCGGTTGTTTTTTACTGGAATTTCAAATTTATATATATATATATCAGAATTTTAGCATTGATCACGTGATTTTACCGCGCCGCAGCGCTAGCGCCAGCGCTAGCTGAACTTGAATGTCACGTGATTTATTTAGAAAATGGCCATGGCCCTATATTGCACACAATGTACTAGGAATAAGGTATTCAATGACTGCAGCGGGGTTTAGGGTATTAAATTGCCTGTAAACAACTGGGCCAGACTTTGGTTATATATATATGTACTACCTACCTGCGTCCTTCATATATTTGCCTTTGCTGTTGCAATTATCCATATCGAGATGAAGACCCACCGAGATTCTTGCAAAAAAATTTGGCACTGTGCGGCTTTTTTATCAACCCAGCACAATAATATATATGACTTTGAAAAAGCATTGCAGGGTGACTTATATAGACTGTGCATATGAAATGAAAGAACTAAACTCTATAAAGAAAGGACCACCTGCTCTGCTGATACGGCACCGGTTAAATGTGGTGGCTAGAAGTGCAATGATCAGTGCACCAAGTCCAAGACAGACGGAGGCAACAAAACGTTTCTTCGAGAGTTGCAACGTCAAACTTTCACGGATAGTATCTGAACCCGATAAAATAGATGGCCTATCGACGATGCCTGAAGTGGCCTTCATGGGAAGATCTAATGTGGGAAAATCCAGTCTTTTAAATGCATTATTATATCCGAAAACATCATCGGGCACGGTGGAAAATAAAGACTTTGCCCGAGTCGCCAATCACCCTGGTTATACCAAAACTCTGAATTTTTACACATGTGGGAGACAATTGCGAGTAGTTGACATGCCAGGGTATGGCTTTGGATCGAGAACCGCACAGGGCGAGCTTATCAAGACGTATCTACAGAACCAGCGATCGTTGAGACGGGTATATGTTCTAGCATCGTGCAAGGAAGGACTGACTGATCTCGACAGCATGGTAATAGACATGCTTGCAGAATATGGCATTCCATGGCAGTTAGTCTACACTAAACTAGACAAGCTTGTTACAAAGCCACTCAGCGTGAAGGAGGCCGAGAAAACCAACCAAGCAAAATCACAGAAACAGGCGTTTCTAATGAAGCTTTCAAAGAAACCAGTTCAAAAGACACCTGCCAAAGAGCTCTCTCTGGCTGATTCTCAAGCAATTAACAACAAGGTGGAAGAAGGACTGAGCACCGTCACAAAACTAGACAATGGCGCAGTATTTGATGAAGTCATCGGCACTTCATCGACGAAAATGCTGAACTGTTTAGGTGTAGATGAGCTCCGAACCTCAATATTTCAAGCTTGTGGACTACTCAGAGAATAACTCATCCCTCACCGAACTACATTTTTGTTTCCTTTGGAAGAAAAGAAGCCGCCCGAGACGCAATCTCAATATAATGTATAAATACCCTGATATTATAATGTACGTAAAAATACAGCTTAGAAACGGCCACCTCTGCCGCCACCTCTACCGCCAAAGCCACCACGACCACCGCCGCCACGGCCACCGAAGCCACCACGGCCTCCTCGTTGTGGAGCACCGCCACGGCCGCCGAAGCCGCCACGACCACCGCCACGTCCACCGAAGCCACCACGGCCACCACGGCCGGCAGCACCACCTCTTGGGCCACCTGACTTCTTCTGAACGCCAATTGGCTTTGGCTTTGGCAAAAATCTATCTAAAGGTAGTAATTTGTCGGAACCGATATAAAATTTGTCACCTGGTTTGAAGGATGTTGCAACAATTCCGTCAGATGGTTTAATAGTGAAGTAAACATCATTCATTGGCCCCAAAATTTCATCAACTTTACCCACTTGAGACTTGTTTTCTAAATATATTGGTGCATTGAAGTATGGGATCTTGGTGTTGATAGACCTGCACACAATGTCTCCTTCACAAGGATGCATGAATGATCCCATTTCAAGAATAGTATCTGGGGGTCCTTGAGGAGCAAAAGATCTACCTCCTCGACCGCCTCCTCTAGAGAATCCGCCTCTTCCTCTGTTCATTGTGATTTAGGTCCTGTTGAAAAATTTGGAAGTGGTGAAAAAAAAAAAAAAAAAAAAAAAAAAAAAAAAAAAAAAAAAAAAGAATTTTCATGCCGGGCCCCCGATGTCGAGGTAGAATTTTGGGAGGAATTATACACAAGCGGGAATATTAAGGGAAGAGCGATAAAAAAGCGTTAGATTCGAATATAATCTTCCCAAGGTCCGTATTTATTTGAAATGGAGAAGAAGTCGAGGAATTCTCCATTACAGAAACTGGCGGCTGAGAATTGGCTCGAACAAAGCGAAAAAAAGAAAAAAGAACCAGTTGAAAAGGTTATAAACAAGATATACTCGCTTATTGACGATGCGGAAGCAGGACGGACGTTGATCGATTTACAAGTCTTGGAATTGTAAGCATTGAGTTGACATTCGGTACACTGGATTATTCATATTAACTGTTGTCTAGATATTTGTGGCCCAATTTTGGCGAAAATGCATCGAAGGAACATGTAATTTTAATCGCGTTGACTGCTCATGGCCGGCACTTTGGATTGGAGGGACTCTGTGTGGATAATGAAAAATTCAGAACCTTATTTTCCAGAGTAATTCGACTGGTGACTGAGAGGGAAACATCAAGCCATTTGATTGCATTCTTATCACTTTGTTTCAGGAACTTACAAATAGGAATTGTACGAAAGCTTGTTGCACCTTTGATCTCAGTTGGAATCTGGAATTGTATTGACAATAAGTCTCTTATTGAAGGAGTTCTCAGTGAAAACCCTGCGATTAGAAAGTCCTGGAATGGATCCAAGAAAAAGTTAGAAAATGCTTCTCAGGACAAAGTAAAGGAAATCCAGTTTAACCAGGGCTGGCTGCATACAATGCTACTACATTTTATTGACGATTGTATGCAAAATGAAACATCGCCATCAGGTTATATTGACGCTTTTTTGGATTTACTAATTGCATTACTATCTCAGGTCCCTACTAGGAGATATACGAATTTGTTGATTCAAGACTTGAACGTTTCTGCGTTTGTCCATCTCAATGTTAAAAGCGACCTGGTGGAAATATTTGATTATTATGCCTACTTCCCTATCAATGATTATACAGGAGAGCCGATGGATGAGAGCGCTAGCTGGAAGCGCCATTGCAAGTCAATTCACCAATTACAACAAGTGGCATATGGGGAACGCTTTAAGGAAAAATTAGGTCTTTTGGCTCTGGCAAATTTAGATTCTGTGCATAATAGACCAGATATGGAGGATCATTTGAGCCAGTTGAATACTGAAGATCTATTTGAATTGGCTAATGAGGTCAATATCAGAACCAAATATTCTAATAACATTAAGGTAAAGAGGAAGCTTGTAACTGAATGTTTTGTCCAGAAATATCTCTTTCGAAAGCCGTTAAAGGATATGATAGGGGATAATCTGGATTTATTTCCTACAGAAACTTCACTTTTTTCTTCAAGTTGTCAGCGGTTGTTGAATTATGAAGATGGCAAGATATCTCCAAATACGACCTTACCAGTTCACCAATTGGGACATCAATACCTTTCGCTGGAGGATTTTTGGGTTCGAAGCATTCTAACCGCTAGAGAGGACTATATATGTCGCATTCGTCGCACGGTTGAAAAAGTTGTAGGTGAGGTGAAACCACAGACGGTCTCGATCCAACGAAGACAGAAGCACAAAAGCGATAGTGACAATGATGATGACGAAGACATCTATAATAATAGCGTTGTTGTGAACGACGTGAAAGTGAGTGTGAATAAAAACTGTTTGAAGGCAACCAACAACCCAGTAGTTCTGGAGGTTGGTGCTCCATTAGTAGGACAGGTTAAACCAAGTTACGTGGTAGTGGAGGTTGATGTAGACCTCGGTAAGTTTCCGAAAGCAATCAGGCGGGAATGGGAAAGCTTGAAATCTGGTGACTTGGTCTATTTGTTAAACTTGAAGACTCCAATCCCATCTTCAAATGATAAATGGGAGCAGGCGGGAATTAGTAATTTGAGGTGTGCAGAGGTGGTACAGGTTTTGGACGCCAACAGTAATCCATTGAAAGTTGAGAATAACGGTGAAGTAGATTATGATGACGACGACGACGAAGAAGAAGAAGAAGGTGAGAATGAAGAAAGAGCAAGACAGCGATATCGCAAAATCAAAAGGAAACTCCATGTACATATCGATTCCGTCAAATATGGCGTGGACCATGAAAACACATTAATCAACCACCTGAATGTGGTCATCCGTGGAGATGACGTTGGCTACAAGAAAGTAAAGGAAATGAATTCGACAAAGCCCTATTTGCCCGAATGGCTGGTTGACGGGTTCCTTGGCTACGGCGGATTGGAAAGTGAAGAATGGCATGGGAAAATAAACTTTATGCATACCTTCAAAAGTCTGGACCAGGTGAAGGATCTGTTTGATAAGATTACCGTCAAGGGTGCAACCGAACCACCATTTTTGATTGGAGAGGGAACGGTCTCTGCAGGCGAAAAGCTAAGAGATCAAGATGATTCGCCTGTTGATTTTTCCAATGGGCAATTACAAGCCATTGTCAACGGTGTGAAAATGGGGTCATCCATTATTAAAGGGATTACTGGCTCGGGGAAGACTACTGTTTGTGGCCAGATTTTGAACATTATTCATAATAATTTCCCTACGCAAAGAACATTGGTAATTGCTAAACATGGTTCAACTATCGACAACTTATGGAATATTATAAAGGATATGAAAACTGTTGATATGCATAAGGTATTCAGAACGGATGATTACAATAAATGCCCAATTTGGGAAGCACGATCCGCGTTACTTGAAACGGTCTCCAAATTATGCAGCCAGCTGAATATCTCGGGAGCTTATGACGACTCCTGTGAAACTGCAGAGTTTTTATTTTCCCAACATGTTTCTCCAATTTGGGAAAAGTTCCTGAATGATGTTGCCGACGGAGGTGCCGTCGAGAAGAATTTTCCATTCGAAAAGGAGAGCATTTTTGACGAAAATCAATCGGAAGAGGAGAAATTGCTAATTGCTAAGCGTTGGTACAATGAAAGCATCAAAGAGGCTGAGGAAACGCTAAAATTCCTTCGTCCATTTGAACTGCTTAGAACTCCACGAGCATTGTCAAAATACATGGTGCAATCAGCTGCAGGGGTCGTGCTGACTACACCAGAATGCTTGAACGCGCAAAATTTGAACTTTGATAACCTTATTATTATGGATGCAGCCGAATTCTCTGAAACTGACGCACTATTGTGTTTCAAACCTTCCCCTCGTCAGCTCAAGAGGGTCATATTGACCGGACAGAAGGATTCGGAAACCGATAATAATATTCTGCAAAGATTTGCTCAAAATGGTAATGTTGTCGAGCTCACTACTCAATTTGGCACCAGAGAAGCACTGAGTAAGCTTTT
Organism: Blastobotrys serpentis; assembly: GCA_003705695.2. Classification (NCBI taxonomy): domain Eukaryota; kingdom Fungi; phylum Ascomycota; class Dipodascomycetes; order Dipodascales; family Trichomonascaceae; genus Blastobotrys; species Blastobotrys serpentis. The sequence continues at coordinate 59,010 of PPJG02000056.1, forward strand.
CCAGGCAGATGTGACAGCACCGGGTCAAAATGAAGTGGACGAAGTTGTTCAGAATGCTGGGCTGTTGTATCCATTCCAATTTGTTAACCTGGATAACGAAGACAGCCCTAACGTTGAAGCGGAGTATGCAGTTTGTCTCTATCGATACATGAGGTTGATTGGATATCCCCAAGATAGAATCAGCATTGTTGCCACGTCGAGGGAGGATCAAAAGACAATTGAACAAATTGCCACGTACAAATGTGCAGACGAAAACATCTTTGGCATGCCGTCAATCCACATCCCACGACAATTCCACAAACGATGCGATATTGTCATCCTGCCGATGCAAAATGTGGGGAAACAGAGTTTGACCCGTGAAATTATCGGAGCCAGTTCTCGTGCAACCAAAGGTTTATACATTCTGGGGAAAAAGAAAAAGATCCGGGGAAACACCGAAATGCGGAGAAGGTCCGAACACGTCATCTCGAGCGCCCCAGAAGAGGAGGATTTGATGATTGTGACTGGCGAACTATACAACAAAACAACGAGAGCTGAGCCGGAATCAAATGCCAAAGTCAAAATGGAGGGCCTGGCTCATTTGTCGGCCTACGTTGAGGAAATGACCCAACAGCGTCTCGAGTACGAAAAGTCCAAAACTAGTCGGAACAAAAAGTAAAAAAATATATCCTCCGATAACCGACTAAAGTAACCGTACCGCACAATAACCGTGTGCTGCGGCTTGATCGGATTAACTACCACACGCAGCCTTTCTGACTGAAGAGATTATATAATACACTGCACGCGCAGATCGCAAACGCATAAAGGCACAAACCCCGTTAAATCAGCTTAGCGCTATTTAAGTATAAATATATAAAGGATCGACTTTTCCCAATTTTTTTTTCTTTTTTATTTAATTTCCTTTCTACACGATAGTTTCGACTACACGTTTTGTCTTTTGAATTTGACGGCAAAAGCTCCTCAGTAGAAGAATCTAACAGACACAGATACAGGAAAAAAAGCAACAATGACAGAAAACAGCACTACCATCCGCGGTTCATCTGTGAACAGCATTCGTGCTAGTTCTATTATTCTGGGAAATATGAACAAAATATTGGGTAAGTTAATTGCTCATGAACAATTTGTCGTTGTCAATTTTTTTACTAATTCTTCTCGAAAATAGTTGCCAATAGAGGCGAAATTCGTATGTTTCAACTATGACAACATCGCTCAGTGCATCGTGGTGACTGTGCTCCGAGAGTGGGATGGTAGGTGTCATCCAACATTTTGTGTTGCAACGATGACGCAGATTGGCCAGAGATAAAGTGAAATTCTTATTGACTCATCATCATCCCAATCTCGCATCTAAAGCTCACAGTTCAGGGTGGGCCTACGTCGTCCGAATCCACTCGCGCATCATGCATTCGTGCCATGGGTTTTGTTTTATGCATTTGTTTTATTTTTTGCTAACATTAGATGTATGATCTTACCCTTTGGGGAAGATCTCATTCTGCAATGATCAGCTATCAGAGTAAGTGGGATATTTAATTGGCTCCCCCAAAAGTCGAGCGACTAACACTGTGGGTCTTTCCCTTTCTAGATTTTCCGTACTGCCCATGAATTATCCATGCAAACAGTTGCAATCTATGCTCATGAAGATATCTTGTCTATGCACAGATTGAAGGCTGATGAAGCGTAAGTATTTGGAATTTTCAGTTTTCCAAAATATGAAAAACTAACAAAATTTCAGTTACGTCATCGGAAAACACGGCCAATACACCCCCGTCCAAGCTTATTTGCAAATTGATGAAATTATCAAGATTGCCAAGACCCACGGCGTAAATATGATTCACCCGGGTTATGGGTTCCTTTCAGAAAACTCTGAATTTGCCAGAAAGGTCGAGCAAGCTGGAATTGCGTGGATCGGACCCCCACCTGAAGTAATCGATTCCGTGGGGGATAAAGTTTCGGCTAGAAATTTGGCCAATAAATGTAACGTCCCTGTGGTACCAGGTACCCCAGGTCCAATTGATAGTGTTGAAGAGGCAAAGGACTTTGTGGAAAAGTATGGTTTCCCAGTCATCATCAAAGCCGCTTTCGGTGGTGGTGGTAGAGGTATGAGAGTCGTCAGAGAGGGCGAAGATATTGTTGACGCATTCAATAGAGCCGTTTCCGAAGCCAAGACCGCCTTCGGCAATGGTACCGTCTTCATTGAAAGATTCCTTGACAAGCCAAAACACATTGAAGTCCAATTGTTGGCTGACAGTTATGGCAACACCATCCACCTCTTTGAAAGAGACTGCTCCGTTCAAAGAAGACATCAAAAGGTTGTTGAAATTGCTCCAGCCATTGATCTTCCAGTCGAAGTCCGTGACGCAATCTTGGCCGATGCCGTCAAATTGGCCGAAACCGCAAAGTACAGAAATGCCGGTACTGCCGAATTCTTGGTTGACAACCAAAACCGTCACTACTTTATCGAAATCAACCCACGTATTCAAGTTGAACACACAATCACCGAAGAAATCACCGGTATCGACATTGTGGCTGCCCAGATCCAAATTGCTGCCGGTGCTTCATTGGCTGAATTGGGCTTGACCCAAGACCGTATCTCTATTAGAGGCTGTGCCATTCAGTGCCGTATCACCACTGAAGACCCTGCCAGAGGCTTCCAACCAGACACTGGTAAAATCGAAGTTTATAGATCCACTGGTGGTAATGGTGTCCGTTTGGATGGTGGTAATGGTTTCGCTGGCGCAGTCATTTCCCCACATTATGATTCTATGTTGGTCAAGTGTAGCTGTTTGGGCTCTAACTACGAAGTTGCAAGAAGAAAGATGCTTCGTTCATTAGTCGAATTCAGAATTCGTGGTGTCAAGACTAATATCCCATTCTTGTTGACTTTGTTGACTCACGACACTTTCATCAAGGGCAAGTGCTGGACCACCTTTATTGATGACACTCCATCCTTGTTCGACATGATGTCTTCTCAAAACAGAGCCCAAAAGATTTTGGCCTACCTCGGAGACTTGGCTGTGAACGGTTCTCAAATCAAGGGCCAAATTGGATTGCCAAAATTGAAGGCCCCAGTACAATTGCCAACCCTTCACGATCCAAAGACTGGCGAACCTATTGATGTCTCCACTCCATGCACCAAGGGATGGAGAAATATCCTTGTCGAGCAGGGTCCAGAAGCCTTTGCCAAGGCCGTCCGTAACTTTGACGGTTGTTTGATCATGGATACCACCTGGAGAGATGCTCATCAATCTTTGTTAGCTACCAGAGTTCGTACCCACGACCTCCTCCAAATTGCTCATCACACCTCTTATGGTATGAGCGGTGCTTTCGCTCTCGAATGTTGGGGTGGTGCCACTTTCGATGTTGCCATGAGATTCTTACATGAAGATCCTTGGGATAGACTTCGAAAGTTGAGAAAGGCTGTTCCAAACATCCCATTCCAAATGTTGTTGAGAGGTGCCAACGGTGTTGCTTATTCCTCTCTCCCTGATAACGCCATTGAACACTTCTGTGTCCAAGCCAAGGAAAATGGTGTTGATATTTTCAGAGTCTTTGACGCCTTGAACGACTTGGAACAATTGAAGGTTGGTGTTGACGCCGTCAAGAAGGCCGGTGGTGTCGTTGAAGCGACCATCTGTTATTCCGGTGACATGTTGAACCCTGAAAAGAAGTACAACTTGGAATACTACATGAACATGGCCGAGGAAATCGTAAAGATGGGTACCCACATTTTGGGTATCAAGGATATGGCTGGTACTCTTAAACCAGCTGCTGCCAGACAGCTTATTGGCTCTCTTCGTAAGAAGTACCCAGACTTGCCAATCCACGTCCACACCCACGACTCTGCTGGTACTGGTGTCGCTTCCATGACCGAATGTGCCATTGCTGGTGCGGATGCTGTTGACGCTGCTTCCAACTCCATGTCTGGTATGACTTCCCAACCATCCGTTTCTGCCTTGTGTGCTTCCCTTCAAGGATCAGTTGAGCATGGCCTTGAAAAGAACCATCTTAAGGCCCTTGACAGCTACTGGGCCCAAATGAGATTGCTCTACTCTTGCTTCGAAGCTGATCTCAAGGGACCAGACCCAGAAGTTTATGAGCACGAAATCCCAGGTGGTCAATTGACCAACTTGATCTTCCAAGCCCAACAAGTCGGTCTCGGCACTCAATGGGCTGAGACCAAGAGAGCTTATGAAGAAGGTAACAAGTTGTTGGGTGACATTGTCAAGGTTACTCCAACTTCCAAGGTTGTTGGCGATCTTGCCCAATTCATGGTCTCGAACAAGCTTTCTTACAATGATGTCATTGAAAGAGCAGATAGCTTGGACTTCCCAGCTTCGGTTTTGGACTTCTTCCAAGGTCTGATGGGTCACCCATACGGTGGTTTCCCAGAACCATTGAGAACCAAGGTTCTTGCGGGCAAGAGAGAAAAGTTCACCGAACGTCCAGGAAAGAACCTTCCTCCATTGGATTTCGCCAGCATCAGAAATGATTTGGAAAAGAGATTCGGCAACATCACCGAAACTGATATCGCATCTTACAACATGTATCCAAAGGTCTTTGAGGATTACAGAAAGATGGTTGAAAAGTACGGTGACTTGAGTGTCGTCCCAACTCAATACTTCCTTTCCCCACCAGAAATTGGCAAAGAGTTCAGTGTTGAAATTGACCAAGGTAAGTTGCTTGTGCTCAAGTGTCTTGCAGTTGGCGATCTCTCCACTCAAACTGGTACCAGAGAAGTCTACTTCGAGCTTAATGGTGAAATGAGAAAGGTCACCGTTGAAGATAAGCTTGCGGCTGTTGAGACTGTCAGCCGTATCAAGGCAGATGCCCACAATCCTAATGAAGTCGGTGCTCCAATGGCTGGTGTTGTTATTGAAGTCCGTGTTTCTGATGACACTGAAGTCAAGAAGGGTGATCCACTGGTCGTCCTGTCTGCCATGAAGATGGAAATGGTTATCAGTGCTCCAGTATCTGGTAAGGTTGCGTCGTTGTTGGTTAAGAATGGTGACTCTGTCGATGGTAGCGACTTAATCTGTAAAATTGTCAAGACTACAGCTCCACCACAATCAGAGGTAACTATTCCAGTCGGTGTCCCAGTCCATGAAGCCGGTGCCTCTTTGAAATGAATTACTAAATGAAAAAAAATCTGTGTTTTAAAAGTATGTTGTAATAGAATAAAAGTGCGTTTTGCTTCCTTTAAATACTCTGTCCGGCTTTGCCCGATAGTTTGTAGATTTTTGCACTGAACTTGCAGATGATAGGACTTCGGCCTCCGAATATTGCATAGAATTATATACAAATGTTCCCTCTTTTGCCGGAACGGAACGTGTAAACCTGGGTTTTTCGGGGAGAGTTTCCCCTGAGCGGATAGGTTTGATCCGGCTGAAGAAAAATGGATGTCATATATATCCAGTCTTGGGAGTTCAGTATATAGGATGTAACAAGTGGAAAAACACAATAATATGATTTTCTCACAATAGGAATATCTCCTGAAATAAATCTGAGAAAATTTGCAGAGATGTTATATGAGCTTGGACGGAATTAATCGTAGAGCCAGGTTAAGTACCAATTTGAATGATTTGCATGTGGGCCGGCCCGTGCTAGACAACAACTAGCGGCTGCAGGTTATTTTCGGCTTAGCCGATAAGAAATTGGAGATGAGTGGAGCAGGGAGATTCGCGATTGTCTCTAATCAGACCAAATCGGGAAAGATGATTCTCTTCTCAGGGGGGTTTCAAAGTGATCCAAATCAAGTAAGTTCGTAATTAATCGATATTTTATATTATATATTTATCCAAAGTAAAGAACTAAAACAAGCTAGGTAGTGAATTATTCGTAGAAAGCGTTACCACCATCATCGATGAGCTCCTCATCGTAATGGCCATCCAATTCTTCATCATCCTCATCAATGGTTGCTTCTTGGTATTGTTGGTATTCAGAAATCAGATCGTTAAGATTGGATTCAGCTTCAGTGAACTCAACTTGTTCCATACCTTCGCTGATGTACCAATGCAAGAATGCCCTTCGCTTGAACATGGCAGAGAATTGAGAGGAAGTTCTTGTGAAGAGTTCTTGGACGGCGGTAGAGTTTGCAATGAAGGTAGCGGAGGTGTTGAGACCCTTTGGAGGGATGTTACAGACGGAAGTTTGAACATTGTTAGGAATCCATTCGACAAAGTAGGAAGAGTTCTTTGAGCGAGCGGCATAGATGGAGTCTTCGACTTCCTTCATGGCAACCTTACCACGGAAGATTGTGGAGATAGTCAAATAACGTCCATGATATGGGTTACAGGCGGCCATAATATTTGCAGGGTTGAACAATTGTTGTGTGAGTTCTGGGACGGTGAGGTTGTGGAAAGCTCTGGAGCCCTTAGAAAAGAGAGGGGCGAATCCGACGGTGAAGAAATGGAGACGTGGGAATGGAACCAAGTTGACGGCCAATTTACGGAGGTCACCGTTCAATTGACCAGGGTATCTCAAACAGGTGGTGACACCAGACATGACCAAGGCAATAAGCTGGTTCAATTCGGTGTGGGAAGGTTGTGGAATACGTAAAGTTTTTGCGCAGATGTCGTAAAGGGCCTCATTGTCCAAACAGTATGTGGCGTCAGAATTTTCGACCAATTGGTGGAAAGATAAAACGGCGTTGTAAGGTTCAGTAACGGTGTCGGAAACCTTTGGAGAAGGCAAGACAGAGTAAGTGGACAACATTCTATCAGGATATTCTTCACGGATTCTGGTGAGCAAAAGCGTACCCAACCCAGAACCGGTACCACCACCCAAAGAATGGGCGACCTGGAACCCTTGAAGGGAGTCGGAAGCTTCAGCTTCACGACGAACTGCATCCATAACTGTTTCCATTAATTCGGCACCTTCAGTGTAGAAACCCTTGGCCCAGTTGTTACCAGCACCACTTTCACCAGAAATAAGGTTATCTGGACGGTAGATTTGGCCAAGAGGACCAGATCGAATAGAATCTAAGGTCGCTGGTTCCAAGTCGACGGCGACCGCACGAGGGACGTACTTTTTGTTGGAAGCTTCGGCGAAGAACACGTCGAGACGATCAGTTTTAATGGCATCGGCTGGAGTATCTTTGTTTTCTAAAAAGCCCTCGGTCGTTAAGCCATGCTCCTCGGTGATGGTATTCCAGAAGGCGGTGGAAACTTGGTTACTACAAGACGTTAGTACGCGTTATATAAAATGATCTTTTTACGGAAAAGTATTCATACCCTATACAAAATTGTTAGCTCAACAATGAAATCCAGTTTGTTGCTTTACGGAACAGTTACTTACCAGCTTGACCACATTGAATGGACACGATTTCACGCATTTTTTGTCGATTCAAAAATTAGTAGTTAGGGGTGTCGAAAAAAAGTCGTTGTGTTTATTTTGAAGAGGAGGGTGAGCCTCTCTGGTTGTTTTTTGTTTTGTTTACAAAATGTTGTCTTAGGTGTTTTCGCGTTGATGCCGCAAAATACGCACATCGGCATAAACCCTGGCATAGTATTGGCGATTCTTTGGGCGGTCCAGAAATGTTTGTACGTTAGACTGATGATATATATACGTGTAATTGTGACTGTAGGTTTTAGTAGTTGTTTTAATTGACTCCAGAATTTGGTGTTTTGGGGTTACCTTTCAAAGGAAGCGTTGTTTGGGGGGGTTCAAGATGTACGCAGATAGTGTTTAAGCTATCTGCCTAGGCAATGAGATAGACATATCTTCTGGATGACTGCTGGTTTCATTGTTCTTATTAAGGCTATAAGCTCCGGGATGTCGCTGACCACAGTGGAATGATGGACTTCAATCTCCACGAAGTGGAGCGACCTTTTTTGCTTCTTTTCGGAGAAAAAAGAAGCCGCCGGAGGCCAAATATCTACCTCTATCAGATTACAATCTTATTATCTAGACAGGCTAAGCAATAAAAAATATGGTGCAGGACACATCTCACGCAGCTACCCGAAAAGAGCCCGTCGATTTGAACTTTGTCGGAAGACAGGTAATTGGGCCTGTGAGTTTGTAAATATCCTATCCGAATTTCAAGGCCAAAGGGGATTGCACTATCCCTCACAATATGTCCGGTTCTTTTCCAGACAAGCCCGACGTTTTTTCGGTAAAGTCGACTATAACTATGTCCGCTTGTGGGCGCCGGTTACACTACGTTTGATCCCTGAAGTTGGCGGAGGGATTCGGCTTGTGGAGGTAGACGACGACGAAACGGACCGTGATTTTGGCCCAGTGGCTGCGTTAGGCCGGGCGGACGAAGTGGATGCTGATGATGTAGATGGTGGGCCTCTTCGACCATATATCCGGCGTTGTAGGGTTTCTTGCTTGAGCTTGCGACGCTCGTTCAATTCCTGCTCCTTTTTCCGTCGCAACTCGAGCTGCTGCTGTCGACGCTCGGCTTCCAGACGTTCTTGTTCCCTTTTGCGGGCGAGGGCCTCTTCCCGCTCGGCCTGCAATTGATCATCCTTAGTCAAACCCTGCCAATTAGGATCGTTCAGTAGTTGTTGGGTATGTTCAGTTTGCGAAAGGATTTTGACCCACATGTCTAGAAGCTTGTCCGTGTTCTGTACCGCATTCAGCACGACATCTAGATCCGTTTCAGCTTTTTCGATAGCTTCGTTCACTCCGTCCATCACATCATTTACCTGACGGACCTGAGCCAATTCGGCCTCAAGTGTTTGCTGTCGTTCCTCAGCGGTGATTTCAGGTTGGGCCGAGGGCTCGTTCAAC
>PPJG02000057.1:0-18614 GCA_003705695.2 Blastobotrys serpentis
AAAAAAAAAAAAAAAAAAAAAAAAAAAATTAAAATCAGCTACTATCGATTCTTTTGAGACAATATCATACAAAATGCTTCATGGCCGATCCGAAACATATTAGAGTAAACAAATGCCAACCCATTAATGGTGTATGTAAGTTTAGGATTATGGTTAATTTTTTTTTACGTGATGCTGGTTACTCCACGTTTGCAGTTTCAAAAACAATGCGAGCAAGTTCATCATGTCTGATGCCATTCCAGCCCGACAAAAACTTCCAGATTTCACTATCAGCAGTGTTCCAGGCCTCGATAGCGTCTCTGTCAACATCCTTTTCTGCTGCCTTTACTCTTTTGGCAGCATGGGATGCTAATTTATGCACCCAAGAGTCTTTATTTTTATGACCTATAGTAGACGGCCGGTCGTTATCCATAGAAAATCCTACATCCCATTCGATCAGTTCTTCTTGTTCATGATCCTGCCCAAACTCCCGTTCCCATTCCAGCCACGTTGAGTTTGAGATTGCTGGTAGAGAATACATTGCGTCCTTAATCAGCAAAAGCCTATAATCAGCTCCGACCATATCGCTGGGGATATAGCCGGCAGTCAACGAACGTAAAGCTGGATCGCGCACAAGATGACTCCTGGCAATGTTGGCATCTACATTTTCCATTCCCTCTGTCATTGTCAGTACTGATAGTGGGTGGGCAATTGAAGCGACTGAAAAATATCCTGAATCTGCCGGTGGAAGAGCGGACATGACCTCCACATTTATCTTAGGACCAGTTAAAGTGCTATCATCATCAATACATGGGTTTGGACATAACTCGTTAAGTACAGACTTAACAGGGATTCCTTCACTTTCTAGTTGGTTTTCAACTGTCTCCAAATTCTTTGGGGTAGGAGGACATGATTGCGCATCGGCTCCTTTAGGACACTGTGCTAATCGTTCAGCTAGCTTGTGGGCCGGAGAGCTCAACGAGTCATCGTTTGACTGATCCAAGACCGCAATACCTTTCGGGTATTTTTGGAAAAAGGCATGGCGGATGTGAGCATTTGCAATTACGGAAACATCGCCAATATTTTTTTCGGCCCCGTCGAGCATTTTTTTAACATTATCAGGAGTATAATGAGCCACCAACGATTGGGTGTGGAGATTAAACAAGTTATCAACTAATTCTGGGTCCTCTGATCCGTGCTTGAGCGCCTCGATTATGCTCGGGGCATGAGTAACATCTGCATGGAATAGATCAAAGTCAAAGCCTTCATAATGAACGGGAAAATCGAACTTGCAGGATTTGAAATAGCTGAGACTTTCGTCGTGATCATGCCAATTGATCGGGATTGCAGTGTAGTCGGCAAAAAGTCCTGCTCCATGACCGGCCCACGCAAATAATCGTCGATACTTGTCTTTATATTCTTCATCCGTATTGGAAGACATGTTAAATGCCTTATAATCGGGACTTAATTCGCAGTCCTTTCGTGTAAGCACAATTGGTTCAAAACCAAATGCCCACCACGCTCGTTTCCACACCTGGAGCAATGGATCCACCTTTTTGCGCTCGGTTTCTGTGTCAATATAGGTCGTCACTTGACATCTTCTATGAGTTGGTGGAAGTTTGGTTGCAGCCACCGAGTATCTGGGATCGAACACAATAGGTTTCCGCCAAGACGCAGCTGGGTCTACACCATAAATAACACCCTCTGAAATATTAGCTAATTGTTCTTTGTTAGATTGGAGGTTTTGGAATAGTGTCTTATGAGACTTTGATTCGGAGATAAATGGCGTCTTTTCCTCGACCTTAGTAGCTGGTACCAGTTTCCACAGAATAAGTGTAACTATGCAAAATGCTATCAAATTTCGAACTACCACCTTATGGCGAACCACCCTACTAAGGATTCTGTTTCCGCTTCCACCCTCCTTTTTTCTCATTACTTCTTCGTCCCGATGTAACTGACCCATTGATGATGTCATCTCTATATCATTGGGTCCCGCCATTTTATAAGAAATGAACGTATGTTTATACAATCAAACGTTCAGTAGGGCCAATAGATACTTGTTCCCTAATCACGCCAGCTGTGATAAAGTTCTACTCAGGGGTACCGAGGGTTTGGAAGAGGAAAATTTAAGTTTGTAGCTGGATTTTTCGGAGAGAGAACGTTGAAATGCCAACGCGCATGCATACGCGACCTTTTGCACGTGTATTATAGTTGACAAGAACCAGTACTGTATATAAGATGTTTGAAACCATATATTTTGCATAAACCTTAGGGTCCATTGGACTGTATAGATGAACAAAGGCAATGCGTCACAAGCTAGATTCCCCCGTTTGACTTCGTAAAAAACAAACAAACAAACAAACAAAAAAAAAAACAATAAAAACAATAAAAACCTTTCCATTTGTGCTTATGCATATTCGGAAAACGAGCACTCTAAAGCCCGAACAAAATAAGGCCAGAATTGTACGACTAGTTTATGACGAACAATGTTTGCACCTGCCTTATAACTTGCTGAATAATTGTATTCTTTCCTTTTTTCAGGAGAGAATTTAGAATTTGACGGAACAGGGTCGCACGAAGCCCCCGGAGTAAAATCGAAGAAAATTGCAGGGACATAGACAACCAAAAGTAGTTCTGTAAAAATTTTGTCTGAACTCATCTTTAGACTGATATACTTTGCCATCGTTCCAGAAGCATTTTGTCAATCATTTTCAATATTTACTCAGGGGGGAATAATTGATGTGCGGCTCAAGATTGAAAATTTCAAACAGTGTCAATATTTCTATTTTTTTTTATTTTTTCTTATTTCTGCTATTCCTTGTCGCACACATCTTTAACGATAATGGGAAAGGCTGGGGTAAATTTGATCAAAACTTTACAACATTCGGCAGGACGGCCCATTTCGCTTATTATCGCTTCGTTGGGGAACCCTGGTGGCCAATTTGGATTCACCAGACATAATGCCGGACATTTGGTCTTGGACAGTGCCCGTCAGAGAATGCAGTTGGGAAAATATGTGACAAATCCAATTCAAGGTGGCACTATTACTCGGTTTGAAGACTATCCAGGCCTGACGTTTATGGAATCCAATCATTATATGAACTTGTCGGGAAGAACGATTAGGGGGATCTACAAATGGTATGATAAACATTTGAAAAACGAGGCACATGATAAACGTTTAATAGTTTTACATGATGAACTTGATCTCCCATTAGGAAAGGTTAACTACAAGCAACCATCGAAAGCCGCAAATGGCCACAATGGGCTGAAGCACATATCGCTACAAACTGGAGATGAATTTGCCCGTTTCAGGATTGGAATTGGCCGACCGGATTCCAAAAGTCCTGGGGTTGTTGCCGATTATGTATTAGGCAAATTTACACCTCATGAGCTTGATATTATACAGCAAGATTCTACCAACCAGGTGATTGATTATCTTCAAAATATCATCGACAGCGGCATTCTGTCTACTTACACCAAACATACCTAAGGTCGTCCATATGATTTTGGTCGCATGCCGGGACCAAAAAAAAAGCGTGATAACAGCCGCACATGATGAAGGCGCGCCAACTACGCACACTATCTGCTCTCCCCTAAGTAAAGTAGACAGACATCTGAACGGAAAGGTCCCAAAACATACTCTTTATTACTCAATGGATGTGAAATATGAGCTTACTGTTGATCGGACAGTAGTAAAGGAAGCTGTAAAAGGTGGGGATATTGTATTTTGTACTTCCGCAAATTTTTTTTCTTCTTTTTTTTTTTTACTAATAACAATATTAGCTATACTATCCACTATACTCTTTCATAGACTATTTGGGCCAACCGTTCCACAGACTGCAGAAGTGTTAGGTGTGACGTACCCTAAAGCGGCGAATAATGAAGTTGACATTCTGTTGCAAGAAAAGTCGAGCCAATTAGTATCTGGAGGACAAATTGGGGTACAGTTTTTTGAGAAGAAGGCTAAGAAACCATCATGGTTTGGCCGAACGTCAGAGGATGTTTGCTGGGAACAATGGGTTATAGAAGTTAAGATTAAGAATGAAGAGGATCCAGCTAAAAAGAAGTCCGAGAAAGAATTGAGAGAAATACTATTATCGATTGTTAACGTTGTGAATACAAATAAAGCGCACATTCCTCCAATCACAACAACTGATTCGACCCCATTCCCTTATCAAATTGTAGTTCCAGGGTCAGACAATGCAGAAGGCTGGGGGTCTGTGTTTAAAAAGATGTTAGTAGAACAGTAAATGCATCGATTATTTATTATTTTTTTTAGATATTTACAATTTACTTAAATAATGATCGCCATTAACCAAGATACAATCCTTAATAACGTATGGAACAACCCGATTTGCGATGGAAATGACTTCTTCATTATGAGTACCTGGTTGAAGCCAAACAGCCTTCACGGCCCCATTCATCTTTTCCACTTCCAGCAAAACTTCCTTTGTAATTGCTGGAGGGGTCACTACACTTAAACCAACCCCTTCTCCATTCTCTGGCACCTTGATGTTCTTCACATCGTCAACACTTTGGATGTTCAAGATGGTTTCCTTTCGGGGATTGATTGGAGTAACTGGCATCTTACGATCCGCATACCATTTCAATACCTTGAATCCGAACTTATCCGGATTGGATGATGCTCCTGCAACAGCATAATATCTTCCTGCCTTGAAAAAATGTTCCATCTCTTATAGGTTTGGATTTGCGTTGGAGGTGGGGCCCCGAGTAGTTTATATATTAAGTTAAATGTGTGTTTTTGTCGTCGGGCCGATCGAGTCACGCTCTAGTCCGATAAAAACCGTTATAGGTGGGGAACTTCCTTTTTTTTTTTTTTAATTTTCTTTTTCCTTTTTTTTAATTCCACTAGCTCCGACCAAGGTTCTCGAAGTAGGAATGAGAGTCAGGTGCAGGCTCTGGAGTTAAGCCAGTAGAAGCGCCTTCTCCTCGAAAGGGGTCTGGGAAATTCGGCGGGAATATTCCATCACCTTGGGTCATTTGAATGTTGCCATTGTTGCTGTTGTTGGCGACGGCACCATCATGGTCCGGAGTATGCGGCTGCTGCTGCTGCTGCTGCTGCTGTTGCTGTTGCTGCTGTGTCTGCGGATATGGGAAAAATTCAGTAGGATAATTGTAAATAGTTGCAAAAGCTTGAGGGTTTGGAACAGCATGCGTTTCAAGTAATTGAAGCTGTGCTGATTGTGACATGATATCCTCGTTCAACAAGATCATATCATCGTCATATGGATTATGAACATCATGAACACCCCCTGAGTTATGACCGTCATTCGACTGTGGACCAATTGGATAATAGTAATCAGCAGCCCCATAACTCTCAGGTGGTCGTTCATTGGTCGCACCACCGGTTTGGTCATCGGTGTCATCATTTGCATATTCTCCGTTCAATCCGGGAGTGTCTTTGACGAAGAGTTCCTCGCCCATCCAGAACACGGTATCCATTCTCAGGGCGGCCAGGCCGGTTCCTTCCTCCCATCCTTGAGATAAAATTCTCAGGGCAAAGAGCCATTTTCGTAACGTTTCGTGGGTATCCTTAAACTCTTGTGGGGTGAGAGATGTGATGTGATGGAAATAGATAAAGTGCGCAACCGTAGAAAAGCACAGCCTTTTAGTCGAATACCAGAATGCATGTAAATGAGAATGAGTTATTTCTGAGGTGAATGTGATGACTCGCTGAATGGTTTCGTAAGCATGGGCACGGTATTCCCGTAATAATGGTTTTGGAATTAGACCTGAGCATATTGGATGTAGTCTAATCTTATGCAATAATACTTCAACAGTCAGGGCCGCCAAGTTTATAGTACCGTTCTTGCAGAATTCACCATCTGGAGCTGATTGCATATCTTTGAGCTCGAGAGGAAGCGCCTCTCTCCATGCTTTCAACCGGTCGAAATACTCATTAATTTTGGCTCTGGTCGATTCGACATTGTGGTAGCGTTGCTTCATGTATTTCAATGAATACAAGTCATCAGAGATGTCGTCCAATAACAGGGTTAACTTGTACATTTGTGCAAAGAGCTGAGCGGACATTTCATCCGAGTCATAGTTCACCTTGACAGTGCAATTGTTCGAGTTCAACAAAGTCGGTCGACCCGTGTTTACACTAGTCCACTTCTCCATAATGTAAAGGGTTGTCCATAGCCTTAGTCGCAGTCTCTTTTCAGCCGCGCTGATACTCCATTCAGAGCAGTCCAAGTGCAACCCGAGGTTGTGACTGATGGAGACCAATCTCGCAATCTGGCAATGAAGGTCATATGTTTCTGCGTTCTCGCTGGGACCCAATCTCTTTTGAAGAAGCAAAAGGAGACATTGGACTGATGCCAGACTAGGATACTTTGACTCTCGTTCCAATGCAATTGCACATTCTTTGTACAAGGACAAATTCAACCCCTTCGGCATGACATTGACGCATAGATAGGGGTCATATTTCCACCAAATGCAACTTAGCGCCAGTAGGCCCGCCAAGACTCCAACATTAATATTTTGCTTATTGTGATAGTAATCATAATAAAAACTAGCTTTATCGACAATAGGATACGTCGGATATGCAAATCTGAAATACAGCGCCAACAATCGTTCTTCGAACTTGCTTGCCAGAGATTCCACTCGGATCCGTTGATCTTCAACCTCCTTCTTAACTTTTTGCTGGTTTTCGACATCTCGGATGGCCAGGAATTGCACCGGCATCTCCGGACCCTGCTGGACCCTTCGAATTGCATGCTTGATGAACGTATGCGTCTCATTTTCGTCATATTTATAGTACTGCAACAGATACGGGTCCTGATCCCCGGACAGACCCAAGAGGACTGCTGAGTCAAACCCCGCGGGGACAAATGGAGGTTCCGTCGATTCCTCAATCTCATCAATTGCCGGAGGCGCAAACGGAGGCACCTCTATTTGCGGTGGTGTCGCCCGATGGTTCCCATTGTTAGCCGCCGCCAGGGACGCTGATGATTTGACCGCATGTTTGGAATGATTCCCCGAACCATCACCATCCTCAGCTCGTTTGCGTTTAGCTGGCAAATCTACAAAGGTACAAGTCGCATCCATCTTCTTGCATAGGGCACAGATGCCCTCCTCCAACATATCGCATCGGGCTTTCCGCTTTCGACAAAAGTCGCATGGTCTGTTTCTACGGGATCTGTAAGGTCTCACTGAAGTCGTCGATGAAGGTGTATTTACAGCTGAGTGCCCCACGGATTCGTTTGTTGCCATGAGTGTGAATAAGTTGAAGTTGTGTTTCCTAATACCAAGAGATAAAAATCAAATCCGCGACTAATAATATAGATACGTTATCTCCGGCGCTTAAGAAGGAAAAGAATGTGTATATATTTTAAGTACCTGTGACGGTTGGAAATATAAAAAGGGTGTGTGTGTTACAAAATTCCGCTAAAATAAACTACAGAGAAGTGTGGGGATTTTTTTTTTTTGTTTTTCTTAAAAAAAAAAAAAAAATTTAATTTTTACAGTCACAAGTTTTGGTAGCTGTCTTTGAGATCTTTCTTTTTCTAACGATGGGATGGACAAAAATGGAAGTTCTTCCGACCAGTGGGTCATCACTAAATTAATGGGACTCCAGGCAAGTTTTCTCAAGTATTAACACCGGGCCGACAATTAACAGTGGTCTAGAGTTTGCCGTCAGCCTGCATTCCCTTCATCATTATCCGTTTATGCAGTCTCTTGCATCCACCTTACAGCCTGTATGTAATTTTGGCAAATTCGTCGATGATTTCCAGAAATCCCACTGACGATCCGCCCAATTGGTCTCAACAGGGAGCTCGCTGGAAAGTTCGGCAGCGACCTGTTCATTTTTTCTCCAGACTCTAAACACATTTCCGCCGACCAGTCCTCGGATATCATCGTCGGTGGCTTCAGGACATCGCTGCATCACTCTTTTGATCAGATCAGGATATTTGGATACGTCCTCGAGCCCTTCTGGACCTTCCGGGATGCCGTCGAAATCCGATCCGAGCCCTACATGCTTCCAGCCTGCAACATTGGCGATGTGCACGATGTGATCCACTGCGTCTTCAATTGTAGCCATTGGTAGACCATGTTTATTCTTCTTGTCTGTTTGGGTTATGAAAAGCGGGTAAAAGTTGACCTGGACGACCCCGTCTAGTTCCTTCAATCTCGTCAACACGTCGTCGGGCACGTTTCTTCGGTGTTGGGTAATTGCATAGGCCGATGAGTGACTGAAGATCACCGGTGCCTTAGACACGTCCAAAACGTCATTCATAGTCTTGTAGCTTACATGAGATAGGTCCACCATCATCCCTAACCGGTTCATCTCCCGGACGGCATCTCGTCCGTAATCGGTCAGCCCTCTATCGGCTAAGCCGCCGGTAACACTGCTGGCTGCAGTCGCAAATGGATTGTCGCAGTTATGAGTAAGCGTAATATACCGCACTCCTAGATCGTAAAACTGTCGGATAACGGCAACTGAAACATCAACTTGATGTAACCCCTCGGCGCCTAACATGCTAGCAATCTTGCCATTTTTGTATGCCTTCAATGCTTCATCGCACGTGTAGCACATTTCGAACACCTCTGGCACTTTGCTCATGGCGCGTTTGGTCACGTCGATTTGTTCCAAGGTGTCTCTAACTGCTGAGTTGGGCCTGTTGAAGTCCTGATATAACGGGTCTGTGTTCTTACATTCAATAAACACACTCCAGAACTGCGCTCCCACTCGGCCCTTGCGTAATCTTGGAACATCTGTATGCGACTCCAAGTCGCCGTTGAAACAGAACCTGTTTCCTTGAATTTCGTTGTGCAGTTGGACTCTCAACAAATAAGGCAGATCATTGTGTGTGTCTGTTATTGGAGTGTCCTTCAGGATGTTGTCCAGTCTACTGTCGATGTCGCTCATCTCGTCTTAGTCTTGCCCCAGATGTTACGTATGTTGTTGTAACGTGGGAGCCGAACGAATATATATGTCCGTTAAATGCTTCTATGCGGCTTCCTTCAACCGCGGGGTAATAGTGGGGTGCAGATATATCTCTCTTTCTTCTTTCGCAGAATTAGAAGCGAATGAGGATGCCTCCGGCGGCTTCTGTTTTCTCCGAAAAGAAGCAAAAAAGGTAGCTAGCCTTGCGAGGGCGCCGGGACCAATCCGACAAATTCGAAAATATAAAAATCAAATCAATCTATATTACAATGATGTTAGTTCTCATGAGTCATTTACATAAAATATTAGCACTTTGCGTGTTCGGTCAACACTCTATTCAAAACACCTTCAGCAACCTGCAATTCCATTTGCGCTTCTTTAACTGACAACCCAGTCTTGGAAACAACGATTGCCAATTTCACAGATTCGCCGCATGCAGAGATAGTTCGATCAATTAGCTTGTCCCCCTCAACATCGTTAGGAACATTTTGTGGCGTACTTGAGACTGTGGCACCATCCTCATTAACAACGTAGAAACTATCTCCGCAAATTGTTCTCAAAATTCTTCTAGATCTGGCCCTCAATTTGACATTGGAAACCTTAACATCAACCATCAGATTACCACAGGTCTTACCAATTCTGATCATAATACCGGTAGAAATCATATTCAATACCATCTTGGTCACAGTTCCAGCCTTCATTCGAGTGGAGCCGGTGACCACTTCTGGACCAGAGATAGGGGTGATCATGTAATCACAGTTCCCACTGATTTCCAACTCAGAAGGGCTGGCACAGGCAATGCCGGCGGTCACGCACCCAAGCGATTTGGCGTAGGCAACACCTCCAAGAACATAAGGGGTCCTGCCAGACGATGCAATGCCAATAACACTATCCAATTCTGGATCCAGATGGAGTTCCTCAAGAGCTTGCTTGCCCTTTTCTGGAACGTCTTCTGCGCCTTCAACTGGATTTCTGATGGCATAATCACCACCAGCAATTAAGCCGACAAATTGTGTTGAAGGGGCAGAATATGTTGGTGGAATCTCCGATGCATCAAGAACGCCTAACCGGCCACTTGTTCCGGCTCCCAAATAAATAACTCTACCACCCTTTTGTACCTTTGGTGCAATACTATCAATCGCATGTGCAATAACTGGTAAACATGGTTCCACTGATTTGGTTGCGATCACATCCTCCTGGTGTATTCTGTTGAGCATCTCACATGTAGGCAACGAATCAATATCAGTTGTTCGAGGATTTCGGCCCTCGGTCTGTAAGTTGTTTATGTCGGCAGCTGTCATTTTAAAAGAATGAGATGATCTAGGGAAATCTAGGGACGTGGGATGTACAGCCAACTACGGGCCCTGCCAGATATATATATACTAATGTGATCTTTGAGTAAACTAAGACTGCAAGACGGATGAAACTCCGACCGGTCATTTCGGCGAAAAGGAAAATCGCCGGACGGCACCGTCGGCATTGTTTCCGGGTGCGGCGAATGGCAACTATCCCGAACCCGAGAAGGTATTCATTATAATAACTTGAAATATTAAGAATATTAGTATGTATTTTTCCCAATTTTTTTTTTTTTTTTTTTTTTTTTTTTTTTTTTTTTTTTTTTTTTTTTTTTTTTTTTTTTTTTTTTTTTTTTTTTTTTTGATTTTTTAAAGGAAAGCTTTGGAGGTTCATGGAATGGATGTATATTTTCTTAGTGGCAATTTGTCTACTCAGCCACATCAAATTTTACACCTCTCAGGTTAATTCCCAACGGCGACCCCTGTCGATCATCCCTGATATGGATCGTCACAGATAAAGGGCCAAAAAAAAAATGTATTAAAACATATGTAGGAATATATGAAATAGAAATTAATTATAATAACAAACTAAATCAAATTGTGAGAAAAAATTATATAGTATAATAAAATGATCAACGAGCTCTCTAAGAAATCATGAAGATCGCAAATGCGCTAATCAAGAGAACATTGACAATGTTTTGTCCATCTAAAACGATACTTCTACCACCGCTTGATTGAATTGTTGCTGGTGAAGAGCCTGATGACTTCGCAGCCGTCGAAGGAGTTGTGCAAGTAGAGCAACTGGAAACAGAAGTTGATGGACCGCAGGTAGTGCAAGAAGGTGAAACTGAAGAAGCATTGGCAGAGTTAGCATTCACACTCGAAACTGGTGCTCCAGGAGCCGTGGGAGCTGTAGGAGCTTCTGGCTGTTGACAGGTCGTACAAGGTGTTGGATTAACACACGTCTCACAAGGTGGTGGGCTGCAATTTCCAGATTCGCATGGAGCCTGTGCCTGATTTGGGGGAATTGCTTCTGGTGCTTTAGGGGCTTCTGGTGGAGAGGGAGGTGTCGGAACAGATGGAGGTGTTGGAGGTGTAGGTACGGATGGAGGTGTAGGGGGAGTTGGGGCAGATGGTGGAGTAGGAGGGGTTGGTGCAGATGGAGGTGTAGGAGGGGTTGGTGCAGATGGAGGTGTAGGAGGGGTTGGTGCCTGCGGAGCCGGGGGTTGTTCTGGTTGCACTGGAGCAGGTGGTTGTTGCGGAGCTGAAGGTAGTTGTTGAGGAGGAGGAGGTGGTGGTGGTGGTGGCTGTGGGGGCTGCTGCTTAGGGGCGGGGGCCTGCTGCGGAGATGGTTGTGCTGGTGGCTGGTTCTCACACGTTTCACAAGGGAGTGGAGCTGGTGCAGAAGGAGGAGGTGGTTGCTGCGGAGCTGGAGGAGGAGGAGCTGCAGCTTGCTGTGGAGGAGGGGCAGGGGGCTGTTGTGGAACTGGTGGAGCTGGCGGCGCTGATGGTGCCGGCTGGTTCTTACAAGTTTCACAAGGGGGTGGAGCCGGTGCAGAGGAAGCAGGTGGCTGTTGTGGAGCAAGAGGAGATGGAGATGGAGCTTGCTGTGGAGGAGGAGGTGGTGGTGGTGGCGGCTGTTGTTCAGGGGTTGGAACCTGTTGTGGAGCTGATGGAGCTGGCTGGTTCTCACAGGTTTCACAAGGAGGTGGAGCTGGCGCAGAGGGTATAACTGATGATTGAGGAGGAGGAGGAGGAGGAGGAGGAGGAGGAGGAGGAGGAGGAGGAGATGGTGCTGGTGGGGGTGTGCAGTTTCCAGTTATACAAGGACTTGAGGCAACTGATTGTGGAGAAGATTGGGATGCCGGAGCAATAGTAGAAGGTGCAGCTATAGTACTTGGTGCTGGGACAGTAGGAACTGTTGGAACTGCGGGTGGCTTCTGTGCACAAACTTGGCAGGGGGAAGTTTGATTTGAGGAATGGATAGCTGATGGGAGAGTTTGTGAACTAATTGGACTAGTTGGAACGGAAGTAGGGAAACTTGCTGATGGAGAACTCAGAGACATAGATTCCATTGGTGTAGATAAAGCCGGAAGTATTTGCGTAGGAGCGCTTGAAGGAATAGAATTGCTGCTATTGAATAACGAAGCTGGAGTCGACAATGGCTGTGGGGCCGAAGATTCAATAGGGGCGGTGGTTGGAGAGACTAAACTTGCCTCAGTGGTTGGAAGTGATTCAGAGGGTGCAGATTGATTGTGTTGCTGAATTCCTGGACTAGGTGTACAGGTCTCACCGATACATGTGGATGCAAATGTTGGTAGAGAATGAGAACCGGCCGTTGGTAGGGAGAAAGAAGGAACACTTTTGCTCATTGGAGACATCTCTGTAACAGATTGGGAAGTAAAAGTTGGAATTGACATTGACGGCATACTCTCACTCATTGGAAAAGTCTCTGGAATCGATTGGGATTCCATAGTTGGAGTTGTCATTGAAGGCATACTCTCACTCATTGGAGAAGTCTCTGGAATCGATTGGGATTCCATAGTTGGAAGTGACATTGATGACACACGTCCACTCATTGGAGAACTTGTACACACCCCACCAAAGCAAGCTGACACTGATGAAAGAGCTGCCAAAGATGATGGTGCCTGTATTGATTGGGATTCCATACTCGGAACATGAGATTCCACGGGTAAAGATTCTGATGTTTGAAAGGGGGTCATAGAACTTGCCGCTAAAGAGGTAGCTGATTTCATTGGAGAATTCGAAGCTGTTTTGCAGACTCCGTTCACACAGTTGACGGTTTGTCCAAAGCTTGTGCTAAAGCTGTTTATTACATTTCCAGGTGCTTGGGGTACGTTTGGCATGGGCGGCACAGGTATTTCAGGCATATTAGGGGCAGGGGCAGCATTACATTGACCCGAAACGCACATTCCTTGGTTTTCATTGGTATTTCCATTTGAACTAGTACTACACTGGCCATTAACGCAAGTCGTTTCAGAAAAGCCAAACTCACCTTGACAATTCCCACTTTCACAACCTGTGCTAGCTTGGCCGCAGTTTCCAGACTCACAACTTGAACCAAAATTACTACTACATTGCCCACCAGAGCATGAAGAACTGCTCTGCCCGAATAAATTTCCAATTGAGCCAGCTTCACACAGTCCTGAAAGGCATCTCTCTTTTAGTTCAACTGTATTATTTTTATCTGCCACCTGATAAGACTTTGCATCTTCAGGCTTGGTGGATTCGTGGCGATTTGTAATCGCAGTCACCCCGAGAATGAGGGCTGTAAGAGTATAATAATGTTTTGTCAACCTCATAGCCTTCTCACTTGTGCAACCGCTGGTGCAATCAAAAAGTATATAAGGTATATTGAATTGAGAATAAAGAGAATGGTGAGAATGGGTGAAATGAAATAAAAATAAAGTCAAGGGATTATTAAACTAGGGAAAAGAAAAAAAAAAACAAACAAAAAAAAAAACAAAAAAAAAACAAAAAACTGAAACATTTAAACGTAGGCCGCCGTTTTATATGTTTATATGTTATTATACATGAAACGGTTGTATCGATTTGGCAGAATACAGGTTTTAGTTACATTTCCTATGCAAAATCGCCAAATTGCAGTAAGTCTGAAAATGTCTGTCCTATGATTGCTTTTTCAGCTCCATATAATTCGTGGTTCATATCAAGGTTTTGAAACTAAATATCTAGTAAGGTACATTTTAAATGCATCATAACGCATATATCTGTTTAAGAAACCAAGGTTCATATCAGCTCGACATACTAAATAAGGGTCGAGTTAAAATTGTATCATTTTAAGCAGAAGAAATAACCCATAAGCTTATTTTCATTTTAAATTTCAGGTTTCTGCAATTTTTTTTCTCTTGGATATCAATATCTTTGATTCAGTTTGGAATACGTGACAACTGACTCTTTCCTTTTCGACATTTTGCCTCCATTTACGTCGAAGTCTTAATTTTTTTCGGTTTATGAATAGTGAATTTTTCTCTTAAATAGTCAATACTTTGTACTTGGGGTCATCGTGCTCAGACGACCGCCGACGACGGTAGAAAAATCAATTTACTCTGTGGATCTGTGGATGGTTTGCCTGATCCCTATAACTAATGATGTATAAACAACAAAAATATCATCTAGATGTGAATCGTTCTCCACACAAAGCACAACTCGATCATTGACAGTTATTGTAATGTATATAGAGTAAGATACAATCCATTTCGGATGTTTTTTGTGAATACTTACGATCTAAAAACAATACTTCATCGTTTCAAAAGTTAGTGCATATTTTTGGCAGTGTTTAGTATGTCACAAGATTTAAAGTATGTTTCAGTTTTCTGAAGTTAGAAAGGTGGCTTTCAGGGCTCATGCTGAATATGAAGTTATATCCGTTGGTTTAGGTTCAATATAAGTGAATACAATGTTCTACATATCTATTTATGGGGACACAAGAAGAGTCTTATTAGGCAATAAAAACAAAACAAAGGTCCAAAAAAATCGAGATCCATCATTCGAATACTCCCTTCATCAGCGTTTTCAAATGGATACTAGCTCGCTTCCATTTGCGCACTGACTTTTCAACTTTACCTCCTGGTGGATCAATATCAGACCAAATATTTAAGATTGCCGGAAAATTTTCCAATTTACCAGGCTTGCCTGGGAATGCTGCAAAGATTATGTTTCCATCATAGACTCTTAAATCTTTCAAGCTGAAATAAACATGTTTAACTCCGCATTGCGAAATCTTGTTGTAAGATACACAGGCCATTAGAAAATGATCTCTGTCTACCTCCGATGGCTGAGGATTATTTGATAGAAGATCTTCAAAAATGATAAAATAAGGATCATACTTTTTTAGTGGCGTATAAAAATTTGAGCCCTGGCCAATTAAAAATGGTATATGTGTTCCTTGAAGGTTTTGACAGCGGATATAAGACTGTAGAGACTCCTTATAGGCTTCATAATCCAGAAAAGTCATCAATAACGCGGTAGGAGTTCGAATTTGGCTGTACATTGATAATGGTTTTGATTGAATCCTGAAGAGGTCAGAGTCCAACTGATGGATTACATGTTGTGCAAGCCCTAGAGTCACTAACTCATTGGAACGATAAAATTCTACCTGGGTCTTGGGAAGGTGAAACTCGGGTTGGTGTACAAGGCTTTCTGTTGATGCACCAATGCTTAAAATATTCAAATTTTTGAAATGGTCCCCTAGTATCATTTCACTATTTTGAATTGTCAGAGCCTCTTCTTTATGTTCTTCTAGAGGATTTGGATACCAGTTGAACCCGGCAAGGCAAGCCCTTGCAGTGAACTCAGATTGATTGTACTTTATCATCTTATAACCATCCAGACTTACTAATCGGGGTGAATCAAGATTACTGTCACCAATTGACACGCCGTTATTTTTGCTCAGTTCAAAAAACATAAAGTAGTGCCCATCAAAAAGAGTCAATCTTCGTACCCCAAGTGATACGCAATTTCGAAATCCATAAAAGAAAGCATCGTAAAACTCTTCTTTCAGAAAGCTTATTGTCTTGGTCGGTTCCTTCCATTTCTCAATTTGTCGTTCTAATGCTTTATTCACTATACCAAAATGGAGTGTCATTCCGATCCATATAGGTATATCATATCTCACAACATCCATAAGCGCTAAGGGTCGGTTGTTCAAGTGGGTTACAAAATTTGCAATTATCTTTTCTTGGTAAATTTCTTCAGTCAAAGGCTCGTGAATAATCTTTTCATTGTATATAGTGATATTTTTTTCGTGCGACAGTTCGTTGCTATAACAGTTTCTCAAAATAGTGATCAGCGGCGTTATGATAACTTCCTCAAGTGATCTTCTTGAACCAAATGTGTTGTTAACATCCAAAAGCAAGTCGCTTTCAATACTATTGTGCAAAGCCAAGTGATCAAATCCATACTTGGGACCCATTACGATATCCACTTCATCAGATATTTCATCAAGTCTGGTCTCCAAGCTTTCTAGGAAACGCTTTCGGAATTCTTCATCGGATATTGAGGGGCTCGTTTTGTCTGGTAGAATGAGATGTCCATTTGGTGAATAAATATGGATTGCCTCTTGGTCCAGATTGTAATGATTGCTGAGAGAATCTAACTCTGAATATTTATCATGGCATAAGGGGATTCTGAAGAAATGCTGAATCAAATCACGTTTTGCCATGTTTGGACTGGACCTGATTGGTTCTCTACGACCCCTTTTTTCATCTCTGGGTCTTAGACAATACATAGGCAGTCGGCTGCTGTCATTCAACAAAATCCTATCACTCATTTTAGCATATCTATGGGAAGAGTTACTGAGAGAATTGTGGGGGATAAATAGGTAAGAGTACGTGAACCTAGCAAAGGTTTTATTTAACTTAAATGATATATTCTCTATACATTGCCTTTTAATTACGTTTACGAAATATTGGTTAAAAGTAAGTTTTTTAACAAGACACTTAAATTAATGAATGTGGAAAAAGGGCCGATTGATATATTAGCCTGTACTTATCTAACGAGCGGATTTATGAGATTTACAACGAGAAATAAGGTTGAGTTGCTGTGGGTTAGTTCACGACGTCTGTTCTCGAGTGAAATGCAATGAAAACCACCACAATAAAAAACAAAAAAATAAAAATAACATATTTCAATCTTCGCATTGAGTAGTAGTAGAATTCAAGATTTTAGTAATGAATCATAGGAGCTTAACTCTGCTTAAAAGGTTCTGCAGCCTGTCTGAAGCATTTCCTGACCCATCTTCTCCTTCTCCATTCGCCATGAAACCCATCCTTAGAGTCGTAAGCCCAGTGATGTTCAATGTCTATTTCCACGTTTCTAATATCGCGGTCTAAGACCCAAGACTTTGTGTTTGTATCTAATTCCCAAGGATAATGCTCATAAAATGACCATCCTTCAGGGGGTTTGACATCTTCAATAAAGCGGGTTCCTGGTGGACGAGACTGGGCGATTCGGTAAGGAGAATTTAAAGAATAAATTGTTGGTGTGTAAACCCAAGGATCCCAAATACGAGGGGTGAGGCCCTGTCGTTGGAGTTCAAATATCTCAACTGTATGTTCCTGAGGTGGTTCATCAATTATCACATGCTTGTTACCAAAATCTTCTAGCATCATTTCTAACCATTCTTCATCAGTCACCAAGTATTCGGCGTAATCTTCCTTGAATTGATGTGCAGCCTGCTGGAAGACAGGATGAGCTGAGCATACTATCATCCAACCAGTTGATATGATAAATGCATTGACGGGGACGAGGGACGCACCATAGATAGTACCAGGCAGAAGGATGAGCAGAATTAAGAAGAGAGAAGTAGAACTCTCCTCGTCCACAAAGCTACCTGTAGTGTAGATGAAATGATCGAATCCTTCCAATAACTTGACGAGTCTAGTCAAACTATTCTGTAGTTGTCGAAGGGCCATCATCACATCGCGATCCTGCTTTGTGTATACCTTAGGCGGAACCAAATCCGGTGTATAAACATGCATTTCATCAAACTCTGGCTTTCGGGGCTTATCAATTGGCTCGATTCCTGGATCCTGTGCGGGGTGTCTTTTATCAAATCCGGGGACCAAGACGCCGAATAACAAACCTAATATCGGGAAACAAACCAATAAATATGGGTAAATGCAAATATAGGTATACAGTGATAACATGGTTAGTGTGAATGCTGGCTCTTTCCATGAGAAGAACCGAGCCAGTTGATATTGCAAATCTGACAGAATGCTGGTTCTAGAATTCAGCTTTCTCAAGTTGGAGAGGATGATCATAACCGAGAGTGCAGGCAAGTGCGAATCGCTCAACTGCTCATTATTCTTTTTCAACTGCGCGATGACGGGGTCCACTTCTGGCGATACACTCTCAATATTATTACCATTATTATCTCCGTTGTCCTTGTTATTCGACGATGATGCGGATGAAGATGGTCTGGATCCCGAAGGAGAGGCTGACGAGGACGACGAAATTGTTCTGTCTATTAAAGCGCTTACCGCCGAATCAGTCCATCGTGACCATGGCACAGACTCCAATATCTGCTTAGGTATTGAACTCATAATCCTTTTTGCATATAGATGTATTGCTGAAGTGTTGGTGAGGTTGAAAGAAAGAGGAAAATGATCAGTTGCCGGTTAGCCTTGGATCTGATTCACATGCTGAAGTTTCGCCGTCATCTTTTCATGTCGGTGGACCGAATGTGGGGAGATGCCGAAAAACGTTATGATTAACGCACAATGTGAAATTCAATCAAAATGAAAATGAAATGATATTCAATCTAATGTTACACTACACATAAATACAGGCATTCTCCAACACGAATGAATTCATTCTACTCAGGCTAGAACTAATTGCAGCAACCCAACTTTTAGGAAGTCTGGACTTTCTTACGTCATAATCAACTA
>PPJG02000057.1:18714-72790 GCA_003705695.2 Blastobotrys serpentis
ACAGGGATATTATTTAACTTTAATTTAATTTTTTTTTTTTTTTTTTTTTTTTTTGTTGTAGTTTGCCCCCTTCCTTGCAAATACCGAGAAACGAAAAAACCCTTGATCAACAGCATCCCCCAGTGTTGAGTGATCGATAGTATAGAAACTTATTATGTGTGGATCTCTCATTAAGTTTGCTGGCTCTTGAGCTCTTCCAATTGCTGTGAAGTTTGTTTGAATTCTTCTTCATCCTTTTTTATCAGAGAGATTAGCTGTTCGCTGTAGGCCATGTACAAAGTCTGGGCAAGCTTATTCACCCATGCAGGTTGCTTTCGTCTATTTGGTTTCACGTTCTCGTCCCGTTTTAACCCGGCATCTTTCAACAATTCTAAATACAATTGCTCACACTCTTGAGCAGTCTGAGGGACATTCGTGTCATCCTTCAAAAGTACGTGGTTGGATAGCAGGCCACTAATCTCCTCAAAGGAGCCCTCGCCTTTTTCGTATATCAACTGGGCCAACAGGAGCTTGCACAATGTAGATGGCTCATCCTTGTCCATCTCATTCGTCATTACTAGCGCTATCAGCTTAAAATCGAAAGCTTTTGAATTTGATTAGGTTAATATATCCCAAAATTATCTGACATTTTTTGGGATCGGGCCGGTTGATCACGTGATTGATTGATTTTTTTTAAGAGAATATATAAAATAGATATTCTGAAGATATTAGCTTCTAATAATAAGCAGTTCTCAAATTGTCATTATTTTTTTTTCTATAGTTTTATTTCGCAATTTATGGATTCCAGGGCCTCGACAAAGATCAGTACTTGGCCCAATAGACTGTTGGCAGGGTGTTGCTGGGTAGTACCGTGGGACTAAAAGGACCTTTTTTTTTTTTTTTTTTTTTTTTTTTTTTTGGTGTGGGGAATCTCGAGACATTAAAGGGGTTCCAAAATATACAAAAGGAATTATGGAAACCCCCTCTCTCACAGTAAATTAACAAAATAATAATTCATCATAGTGTTGTTGTATACAATGTTCCTCCAAGCAAGAGCGCATGTGTGAACTGTGAAACAACCGGAGTTCCGGTACGAGGGATGCCGACCCGATTCAATATCAATCATTCCCACCAAAAAGCGTCAGAGCCGCATTGATCTGAAACAAAGCGAAAAAAAGGGGGACTTTTTGATTGAATTTGGGTTGTATTGATGAACAACAGGAATAATAATAATAAGCCTAATAATTATGATGGTAAAGGGAAATAATTAGTTTATACTTTATAGATAATAAACAGAAGTAACAGAATAAGTTGGCCAAAAGATCGTCGTATGGACCAACGAATTTTTATATTATTGCTCGAATTTTAGCGACGTTTTTTGTTGTTTTTATTCTGTGTGAGAACTTGCATATCTGTGCGTACAGAGTCCGTTTGTTGTATATTTATTATTTACCTCCGTGTAGCTCTCTGCATTGAGGTGCGCATTTTTTTTTATTCTTATTTTATTTTTCCCTGCCCCTTCGCTAATTAGACTTCAACTGCATTCTATATCTCTCTGCATACAGGTTTGTTGTAGTACACAAACAACTTACTCAGACATTTGTATATATACCCTGCGAACATGCTATCGGTTTCATCTTCACAAGATGACTCCTCCATGATATCAGCAACCACGACTACAACTACCACCGTATCAAGTGGTGGGGCTTCAAAGAAACATCATCGTCCCGTCAAAGTGTATACTAACAAGTGAGTTTTTTTTAAAAAAAGAGTGCCTCAAAATAATTTGTCACCGTTTGTTCCTATACTAATTCCCTCCCGCTTAGCCCTTATCCATCGTCACTTCCAGTGTCCAATTCCTCCACTCCAGGCTCTGCTAAGAAGCAAAGACCGGCAGCTGAGATCCTGGGCGAGGTCCACAGACGACTCTCTTCCACCAGTTCGGCTTATACAACTCCAGACGGCTCGCCTAGAGTGTCTTCCATACCGCTAAGAGTGAAACCTACTTCAACAAGCATGGACTCGCCGCTGCATTCACCTCATGAACCTACTCAACCCACTGCCAGTAGTGCGACTACTACTGGCGGGTTTGTTAACCCGAAAAGTATAAGGCGGAGCGCAGTATTCTCACAACCGACCAAACAAGCTCCTCCGCCAAAAGTTCAGAATCACTATCAGAACCAGCCGCAACAACCACATTCTACTACTAACCCTCGTGCATCAATGCTCCGAAAGTCGTCGAGGCAATCTCTATCGCCTCCACCACCTTCACTCAGAGCAGACGACAATACAGCGAATGAAATCCCCCCCGTACCACCATTGCCCGATCAAGTTTATGTTGGGAAACACCGACAAATGCCCTCTGGTCCCAGGGCGGTACCAAGGCCACAGTTCCGCTCAGTAAGTAACTCCAACCATCCAGTACTCCATCATTCGTCAAGTTCACGATCGATATCTACTTCGGTGGTGAAATCGTCGCCGTCGCCGCCTAAGATATTACAAGTCCCGAAGGCACAACAATCGTCGAGCGAGAGGAACCAGATCAATTTCCCGTTGCCTTACGTTCCCCCTAGCAATAAGGGCAGTACCAATCAGAACTACAGGAAGAGTCTGATTCACGCACATGAGTTCTCATCAACTCCAAACCTCTCTTCAGAGCTGGGCAAATATCCCCTCAGCAAGTCTGAATTCCATACAAATACTCCTCCGCCTCTCCTGCAACCTCAATCAAGTAATACGGCAAGCCCAAAGTCTCCATTTAGACCATTGAACCGGCCGGCCCATGTTCACCCACCTCCAACTTTGGATTATCAACAGCATCAAAACTTTTACTCGGAATCACCTGTCAACAAGCAAATCAAGCATTCTAGTCAGGAGGATTTGGTAAACCCTCGTCCAGTTGTCACTCGCATGCGGTCCAAGTCCACGGCAGCAAAACAGTGGAACAGCATTCACAGCAGCAGCAGCAGCAGTGCGGCATCCAAGTCAATTAATCTTCAACCAAACGTGGCAGCTGCCACTCCTCGGATGTTAGTTTCTCCGTATCCCAAGGATCAACAACAACCACCGACACTATCTCAATCTCATTCACAATCTCAATTACAGGCCAGAAGCGGCTCCATTGTCACGGCTAATACCACCACTGCTGCTGCTGCCAACAACGAGGATAATGACATGAATATCTGCACGAATGAATACGGCCCTGAGCAATTTGAAATTGCTGAGCTGATGAAGAATCTGGTCACCTCCAAGTCTGAAGATTCGGCAACCAAACGTCGGATGGAGGAATTCAAAAAGAACGGTGGCCTGCCGTTGGCCAAGAATTCCATGACACCTGCGGTGGCCACAAAGTACTTCAAATTGAATCTTTATGAAAAGGGCGAAATTCTTGACTTCCGCAAGGTGTATTTCTGTGGACGACCTGATGCAAAGAAGATCAGTGGTGATATCAAGCGAAATGTGAATAACTACGGGTTTGATGACGATAAAGGTGACTACAAGGTTGTGCCCGGCGATCACCTTGCTTATAGATACGAGATTTTAAGTGTATTGGGTAAGGGCAGTTTTGGAAAAGTTCTGAAATGTGTCGACCACAAATATGGTAAATTGGTTGCAGTGAAAATGATTATCAATCGAAAGCGGTTCCACATGCAGGCACTAGTGGAGGCGGACATTCTGCGATCTCTTGTGAAGGGCGATCCCCGGGACCAATATCATTTAATCCGATATACTGATCACTTCAATTTCAGAGACCATTTATGCATTTCTACCGAGTTAATGGGAATCAATTTGTACGAACTCATCAAGTATAACGGATTCAAGGGGATTCCATTGAAGTTGGTTAAACACTTTACGAGACAAATGCTGCAGGCATTAGATTTTTTGTCAACTAAAAAGATTATCCATTGTGATCTGAAGCCGGAGAATGTGCTGATATCTGACGTTTCGCGCGGACAAGTTAAAATCATTGATTTTGGGTCCTCATGTTATGAATCTGAACGAGTGTACACATACATCCAGTCTCGATTTTATCGATCGCCTGAGGTCATTCTGGGTATGTCGTACAACGAGCAAATTGATATCTGGTCTCTGGGTTGTATCATTGCAGAATTATTAACCGGAAAGCCATTATTTATGGGTGAAAACGAACAGGAGCAAATTGCCTGCATCATGGAAATCTTTGGCGTTCCTGAGAAGGCGTTGATTAGTAGATGCACCAGACGAAAGTTGTTTTTTGATTCGATGGGCAACCCTAGACCGTCCATCATCAACGGATCAACTACATCTAGTGGCGGTTCGTCTAAACGCAAGAGGTATCCTAATTCCAAGACTCTGGAGCAGGAACTCAAGACGAACGATCCTGTGTTGGTCAACTTCACATCAAGCTTTTTAGCATGGAGTCCTAAAAAGCGGACGTCGGCAAGGGCAGCGCTTGAACATGAGTTCTTTACGGGAAAGAAACCTACTCATCCAACTCACAACGCTGATTCTATGTCCAGTGAACCTAGGAAATATCATGCATCGGCCAATCATCCAACCCATCACCAATTGCCTACACCGCAACAGATAATGTCCAATGACGGCTCCAGCACCCCGCCAACCAACCGTAATCGACTTAGCATGGGATACAAAGCGAGTCCGAGACAAATGCAGCAGCGGGCCACACCTAATAGACTATTTGCATCCAGCTGGAATGGAAAATTGCATGGCTAAAGTATATACACATATATATATTCACGACACTAAAATGATTAGCCCAATTAGAATATGATAAATAAACGAAATATGAATTTAAGATTTATGTTAACCACAATATAAAAGCAAACAAACAAACAGCCAAAATAAACAAATCGTATTTATTATTCTATTTTGTTCTATTTTACTTTCCTTTTATTTGTTTCTTTTTTATTTCGTTTGTATCTATTTCACCCCTTACTATTTCACCCCTTATATATTTATACGATCAGCTCATTTACACTTTGGTTACCCCAGATTCGGCCGTTCCATCTCCGCAACAATACTCCGTCAGCCAAATGGGACTTAGGAGCCTCGGTAAAAGTACAGTGTTGTGGTTTCTGCAACCAACCGATAGACCGAATCGGGCCGCAGATGGACGCGGCGCGGGGGGAGTGGCCATTCAAGCCGTTGCCTCGGATGTTCCTTTAGATATAAAGGCAAACAAAATCCAAAATTATAGCGGGGAGCTTATTAAGTCATTTTCGATTGGCCCGGATATAAAAGCCAGATTATCACGCAAGGCACAGAAATATCCTGAACCAAAAGGCACATTTTCTGGAATTCGTTTTTACAATCGATCCACCCCATATTCTAAAAACACGAATAACAAAGTGGAGTTTGTTGAAACCCAACCTCCCACAGTTTACAGAGAAAACGCAGTTTATCATTTTGACGAGCGACGCAAAAAACTCATTCACGAGACGTACATAAGAATCACAATGGCCAAAGCTAGTGCTAAGGATTACAACGAGGTTGCCAATGCAATCTTAAAGGTTTTGCCCCAGGAGGGCTATGACGATGGGTCAGCCGGACCAATTTTGGTCCGCTTGGCCTGGCACGCCAGTGGCACATATTGTGCTGCCAGCGACACTGGTGGATCTAACGGTGCCACCATGAGATATGAGCTTGAAGCCCAAGACGAGGCCAACAAGGGATTGGAAGAGGCCCGCAAGTTCTTGGAACCAGTGAAGCAACAATTCCCATGGATAACATATGCTGATCTCTGGACGCTCGCTGGCGCCGTCGCTGTTGAGGCCATGGGCGGACCAAAGATCGAGTGGACCCCAGGTCGGGTTGATTATGTTGATGAACAGAATGTTCCACCAAACGGAAGATTGCCTGATGGTTCAAAGGCCCAGGATCACATCAGACACATCTTTTATAGAATGGGTTTCAATGACCAGGAGATTGTCGCGTTGTGCGGTGCTCACAACCTCGGCAGAACCCATTACTACAGATCCGGGTTCGACGGCCCATGGGTCCCTAATCCTACTCAATTTTCTAACACATATTTCAAACTCCTGTTGCATGAAGAATGGCATTGGGGCAAGTCTCCCGCTGGTGTCGACCAATTTTACGACGACGATAATGACATGATGATGTTGCCCACCGACATGGCGCTTATTCAAGATGAAAAGTTCCTTCACTGGGTCAAGAAGTATGCTGAAGACAAGGAATTGTTCTACAAGGACTTTGCTGCTGCCTTTGCCAAGCTCATTGAATTGGGCGTCCACAGAGACGAGAACGGAATCGCCAGAGTCAACAAGATCAAAAAGGACGGCCAAGTTAAGTTGTAGTTTTATCTCTATTTTATTTTATTTGTCTTTTTTAAGCTACATGTAGTCTCTCTAATCTCTAAAGCTTCAAATTGGATCATTTTTACCCTCGTCGTGATTGGTCCGCCCCGGTGTTCCGATCCTGTCCCCACAATTTCGAAAAGGTCATCTCTCATATGAAACTTTGCGACGCGTGCAGTCGCGGGGTACGACGTCTATGATTTTCCGGATAATCTTCGGGTCTGGCTACGGGGATTCTTCTAATCCGTTACGCAATTGCCTCCGGCGGCTTCTTTTTTCTCCGAAAAGAAGCAAAAAAGGTAGCTCTGCGAGGCCCCAGTGCTTTTGGTTCTTTTCTAGAAAAGAACGCCGCCGGCAGGGCACTCTCATCCCCTCAATTGAGACTCTCCTCTTCGCATTATCTGTGCACTATCCAATCTCACCAATTCACAGTTAGTAAAACAGCAACAACTATATATATATATATATATATACACTATGGTTAAAGAATTTAGGGTCTCCTACTACCGTAAATCAAGCTTGAGCCAAGGCAAATAGCAACAGCCGAATAACCGTCGCGCGGCGTTGCGGCGCACGCGTTGAAGACACATTTCCCCCGTATTTTCATGTGATAGGGACCTTTCTTTCACAGAAGGACGAAAACTCTTTGAATTTATTTATTATACCACCTATCCGAATTGGGGCCAAAAACTAGCTTAACATGCCAGCGCTGTCTAAACTAGTGCTTGATGCTGGTCTTTTTTATCAGAACCATCGCACAGCCGTGTCGCGCACAGTGTATCTGACCCTATTCTTATCTCTGGTCAATCGGGCACGGATATCAATAGATGAGCAACGCAAATCCTCAGAGACGTCTCAAAAGATACAGGAACGACGAGCGTCCAGAAAGAATGGCAAGGTGGCAGTGGACAGAGAGTTTTTGCGGCAATTGATAAAATTGTTGAAGATCGTGTTCCCACATGGGGTCAAATCTAAAGAGTTCTGGCTTTTGTGTACGCACTCCGGGTTTTTGATCCTTCGTACGGTCCTCTCGCTCTATGTGGCTACTTTAGACGGAAGATTAGTTTCGTCCTTAGTCAAGGGCAGAGGTAAGGAGTTCCTGGTCGGGATCGTGTGGTGGATGATGGTGGCAGTCCCGGCTACTTTTACAAATTCAATGCTTCAATATCTTCAAGGCACTCTGGCTTTGCGATATAGAACAAGACTAACCGAGCATATTCTTAAACAGTATCTCCCAGAAACCGAAGAAAAAGGGAAAAAGGCTAATCCAGTGTATTACTCTATTCACAACCTCGATGATAGAATTAGAAACGCTGATCAACTGATCACAACCGATGTGGCCAAGTTTGCAAACTCTTTGGCAGGCCTGTATTCTAATCTTGCCAAGCCCACGTTAGATATGTTTTTGTACTCGTGGCAGTTGTCCAGAAATATTGGCGGTGAAGGGTTGTTTGTCATCGGAACCTTGATCCAAACTTCGGCCTATCTGCTGCGATTAGCGACCCCTCCATTCGGCAAATACGTCGCCTACGAAGCTCAATTGGAAGGTGATTTTAGATTCCAGCACTCTAGATTGATAGAAAACTCGGAAGAAATCGCAATCTATGGCGGCCATGAAATTGAAAAGGCAGGCCTTGATAGGGGCTATTTCACATTAATCAAGCATGTCAACAGAATTTTGCGACGAAGATTATATCATGGCTTCTTGGAAGATTTCGTTATTAAATATTTCTGGGGAGCATTGGGTTTGGCATTATGTTCCATCCCAGTATTCTTCAAAGTCCCCGGCGCAGGGTCTTTGGGTGGCGACAGGGCACAATCATTTATTACTAACAGACGACTATTATTAGGATGCTCCGATGCGTTCGGAAGAGTCATGTTTTCTTATAAGGAAATCGCACAGCTTGCCGGTTATACCTCCAGAGTGAGCTCCCTCTTGGACGTGATGCAGGATATCTCTGAAAAGAAATATGATAAAAACCTTGTCTCCTCCAGTGAAGATGCTGCTGCTGAAAATGCCAGTGTACTGCAGGGTAAGGGTGAATCCATAATTGGAGATGATATGGTCTTTGAAAATGTGCCAATTGTTTCCCCAAATGGTGACGTGCTTGTCAGAAGTTTGAATTTCCATGTCAAGCAAGGCGATCATTTATTAATTGTTGGACCTAACGGTTGTGGTAAATCTTCCCTCTTTAGAATTTTAGGCGGTCTTTGGCCAGTTTATGGAGGTAGAGTTACTAGACCACCTTCAGACCAAGTGTTCTATATTCCTCAAAGACCTTATCTTTCAAGGGGTTCTCTTCGACAACAAATCATCTACCCTTGTACGGAAGCCGAAAATAAGGCCACCGATGAAGAATTGAAGGATATCCTACGGGTGGTTAAAATTGAAGACATTGTAGATTCAGTTGGCGGATGGGATGTTGAAAGAGAATGGAAGGAAGATCTGAGTACTGGTGTCCAACAGAGAATTGCAATGGCAAGACTGTTTTATCACCATCCAAAGTTTGCAATTCTTGATGAGTGCACATCTTCTGTCTCTCTTGAAATTGAACAAATCATGTATACTCATGCCAAAGAGTTGGGAACGTCCCTGATCACTGTTTCTCATCGACCAAGCTTATGGAAATACCACAACAAGATTTTGCAATTTGACGGAGCTGGTGGCTATGTTTTCACTGACCTAGATGCTGAGAGCCGTCTCAAACTGGAAGAGGAAAAGCTCAAGCTTGATTTGAGCTTGCGTTCGGTTCCAGATATGGAAGAAAGGTTGAAAATGCTAAGACAGGTAATCTCTACAACTAATTAACATTTTAAGAATAAGAAAAATATAAAATAAATAATAAAAATCTACGTATCGTTAGTTTACAATAATACCACGTCCCACTGATATTCATCCATAATATCCATCCACGATCTCCTTTGTTTCCAGCACTGTTCCATCAACTCACTAGCTCGATATATTTGTCCGGCTCCAAATCGATGCATTCCTTTGATTCTTTGTCTATACTTGTCTTGCACTGCTTCATCCAAAGCTTCACAACCTGCTGTGAATATTGGGAATGACATACAGGCTTCAATGGAACTTCCTTGAGGTATATGGGTTTCCAAAAGGTTCGTAACTGTAGTGACAAGGTTTTGCACAGCTTCAGAATCCGTAGAAAATAACAGAACTCGTCGATACAGATGGATTAGAGCAGCATAGCAAAATGTCAAATGCATGATATTCAGCTGTGCATAGGAATAACTAGCGTTTGGAGCATTAACGCTGGCTGAAGAGGTACTTTGCGGCCGTGGCTTTGACATTTCATGGCCATTAAACTTGAGGTTCTCCGATTTGCAGCATGAATACAGAATATCACTCAATTCCAATGCCTGCATATCAATATCTGCTTCCTCGGAAGCCTGCAGATGGATCGGTAGTTTATTGATATTCTTTCTCCTTCGGGCCAACGAAGACACCTTAGAAAACATTGGAATGACATTGAGGTCAATGCCCAACAAAAAGTCGATACCAGCACCATGGGATATTTTTGAATTAATAGGGACCGTCCAAAGAGATCCAGATTGTTCATTATTCACCAACACTGACGTTGCTGAACTAGAACTCAACGCACCAATAACATCAATATAAGCAAACGTTCTCAAAAGGAAATAGGAAGCTTCATTCTCAGTGATGTCTTGATTTAAAAGTCGTAAGGGATGCGGACCGAACATAGCATTGCCTTGGTCCCCCATACCTAAGCTAGCGGCAAGGTCAGTGTGATCAACAATCCCTTCCGATGGTGTTAGAAGACCGCCAGACAAGCTGTCTGCCATTCCACGGGCCATAACAATTTCCCTTGCTCCGTGTAAATGAGTTTTCCAGGAATCATCAACCGCAGCAGAAAGAATTTCATAAGATGAGAGCATGACAGCAGTCGCTAATGTGCTATCGCTTTTGGCATCTTTTTCATTTTCCAGAGATTTTGTAAGGCCGTCGAAAGTTCTTGCCAGCAGCTGAGATATAATTTCAGTAGGTTCGGGTTGTTTTGTGTATTTGGCCCTGTGTGAAGCGGCATACGCTAGCATGAGTGATAATAAATGAGGGGTCCCTAGAGCCAGTTGAGGTAGAATCGTTCTAAAAGGATTGTCGGGGTATAGCTCACGAGGTACAGGAACTAGAACATCGGCAGTTATGTGAACAAAATGATAAAACAAGTCTCGATAATACGGTACCTCGATTAGAATATCGGGTAACGGAGACAACGACCTTGGGATGCTGTTAGTTGCTGATTCGGTAGAAGATGCAGGGGAGGAGCCGGGAGAGGATGATGCGTTGTTGATAAATAATGAGTTCCGGATGGGTACATGCATTAGTGCGTTCTTATAGTGAAACTTGCTGCTTTCTTCAGGAAATGAATCTTCAATGGCCGCCAAATCGCTAGCGAATTCATAGTTGTCTCCGAATAATGAATCTTCCCCCCATCCATCTACAAAGCTATAGCTGATGAACCCAGAGTTAACATGGTCCAGGGGGTCATTTCTAACGATTTCCTCTATTCCAGTATCACCATATGTTTGAGGTACGTGTTCTGGTGCCGGAGGCGCCTGGTTTGTTGGCCGAGCGCTTGTTTCTGTACCATTTTGCGGTTGGTCAGGTTGCTGCTGCGGAGACTCTTGCGGGTCATTCTGCCCATATTCAAGAATAAACTCATTCGAAGTGGGTAACTGTTCTGGTGCAGCTTGGAAGACGGTCTCTAACGTAGAGATCTTGTATGCAACTTGGGTATTGGACAAGTCAGATTTGGCTTGCTTGATAGTATTTTCGTTATTATTCGCAAAGTCAATAGTGAATTGATTTTGGTTCTTTTTTAGAGGTCGTCCTCCCCACGAAAGCTTTATGGAATAATCGCAGTGCGCCTGAGACTTTGTGCAGTTTGAACAAACAGGTTTGATTTCATCGCATTTGATCTTTAACCGTTTACCTAAAACAACATTAGCATATTCGTCTACGCACTCCAAAATGTAGTCTTACAATTATGACAGCCACCTCGACTGCGCTTCTTTACGGGTTTTCCTTCAACCTGGAAATTTGTTAGATTGACTCAATGAAAAACGACAGGTTCGTTCTACTACTCACTTTGGGTCTTGGCATCAGATAGTTCTGAATAAATCAAAACAAAATACTGTGTCACTGAACCGACTAGAAAAAAAAAAGGATGGGATCGCTCAAATCTGGGGAAGAAAAGAAATTTAAAAGTTGTCGAAATCCAACGGATCGGGGTTTGTCGGTTTTAATAAATTAATTTTGTATATTTTTTTCTATGTAGTATTGTGAGAGGAACCCCTAAGGTCTGGGCGGCCTCTTCTCTGCGGACATCCCGATACCGGTGGTCACATGACTGGTTAGGGGAACTCAAAAAAAAAAAAAAAAAAATACGAGGCTCATCTCTATATACGATCAGCCGTTCCTTATTAGTGGCAATTACATGATGCGGCAACGAAGCCAAATCTTCTCATTTTGCCTATCTCCATCACTTAAGATATAGACATACTTTCTGGTTGTCTTTTGCATCAAAGCTAGTTCTAGCTGGGGAAATCAGCCGGCTTCAATTTGAACAATTTTTTTGCTGATCGCTTGCGGCTGAAGATGCGGGATACATTTATATGTGCGCCGCACCCCATCCCGCGTGTTACGCGCACCGGCAAAATTTTTTGCTAGCGTTTATCTTTGTGGCCGAGGAAGCTCCGGATAAGAATATTAATAGTCAACGCGTAAACACACAGAATAGCAAAGCAAACCCGCGGAATTAAATTTGAAATATATATATATATATATTTGCATTGTTCGTGATATGGTAGACGATGAAGAAAAGACTTGGAATCAACTGTATTTGGAATGGCTGTATGAATTGTTGGAAGGATGTAAGAATAATGTAAATAAGCAGAATCAACAGACTGCGTATCAGCGGGCGATCAAAAGTCTTGAAATGTGCCCTAAGCGCTATCAGCACCCTCAGCAGTTGAAAGAATTGAGTTACATTGGAATCAAAATTTGTCAATTGTTAGAAAAGAAGGCACAAAAGTATTGCACGGCGAAGAATATTCCAATGCCTGAAAATCCTGATGCGGTGACGACGTTTGTATCACCGACAACCGCAACGGCCACTCGAACGACCTCTAAATCAAAAGCAAGGTCTGAAAAAACTTTTGTTCCAAGAAACAGAAGTGGAGGATATGCGATATTACTTGCATTGAGAAAGAACGAAAAACAAACGGGACAAAAGGATGGGTTGAACAAACAGCAGATCATCCAATTGGCACGAGATTTTTGTGATAAACCGTTTGAAGCCAATCCAAATACCGGCTCGTATTATTCTGCATGGAACTCTATTAACACGATCATCAAGCATGGTCTAGTGTACGAGTCCAAAAAGAGATTCTCTATTTATTACTTGACAGAGTCAGGTCGTGCAATTGCGGATAAACTGCGACAAGTTGCTAAGGAAAAGCAATCTTCTCATGTAAGCCAATTGTGGAGTAGTCCTGCCAATTCTGAAGCGTCTAATTATGATAATGTCTCTGCGGAACCGCAGAGTCCTCCTCCAAACTCAGGAGACGACGGCGATGATTCGTATTATACTTCTAACTGGCCGGCAGGATCATACTCTATTAAGCTTATTGTCGACAGTAGAGAGACCCGTATGACTACGGATCAAAATTTCCTAGAAAATGAATGTAAGCGACAAGGAATCGATATTGGCCTAGACGCCCTGGCAGTTGGAGATGTCGTGTGGATTGCAGAAAATAAAACAACCAAAGCAAAGGCCGTGATCGACTTTATTTTAGAGAGAAAACGTTTGGACGATCTTATCCAAAGTATTCAAGATAGCCGGTTTTCTGAACAGAAATTTCGGTTACACAGATCATCAATTCGAAACATTATTTATTTACTTGAGTTCCCTCCGGGAATGGCGTGTCCAAGTCAATTCAAGAAAATGGTTCAAACGGCAGCATCTCAAGTTTTGATATCGGAGGGCTTTTACCTTAAGAGAACTCAGGGTGCGGAAGATACAATCAAATATTTGATTTCCATGACTCGCTATCTCCAAGATAAATATAAACACATGCCTCTCGTAGTTGTTCATCCAAAGGTAAAGACATATCGACAATCCACTGAAGAGGCAAGAGACGCATATAAAGATCATCTGATAGCCATCGATTACGACAGGTTTACAAATGCAATGACCAAACGAGGCCTGTCCACAATTCGTGATGTATTTATTAAAATGTTGATGACAATTCGAGGTGTAACCTGGGACAAGGCAGTGACAATCCAAAAGCTATATCCAACAGCATATCACCTCTGGGAAGCCTACAATAAGCTAGGGCAGGAAAAGGAGAGAAAGGAGCTCTTGTCTAATGCCACAAGTGATCAGATTTCTCGAAAAAGGATAACCAAGCTTTTATCCGAACGCATTTATGAAGTTTGGGGCACCACTTCAAGCTGATCAGTCGTTTTCCCAAGGCGCTCTGCGGGTGGCTTCTAGGGTCTCGCAAAGTTTACCTAATTTTTTTTGCATCTTTTTCTGAGATACCCACAGGCAGGAAACTTCACACCATATCGCATCAACACTAGGGATTCTCTTTTGTACTATTATTCAAAAAAAATACTATTTACAATACTTTTAACAATTATTTATCGCTCCATCGCTTGGTTTGTTCTTCCAAGGCGTCAGTGACCTCTGGAAGACCCGGCTTGTTATTAGAAGTGACACCAAGCATGGCTCTAGCTAGATTACCTTCAGCGGAGCTTCTGACTGATTGTACATAAAGTCGGGAACCGAGTAAGTTACTGGTAGGTCCATAATGTTGCTTAGTTTGGTCATGCAAAAACTCTCTCTTTAAAGCGTCATTCAATTGCTGTTCTGTGACAATAAATGATTCAGACTGTTGATACAATTCTAAAACAGACTCTGCCTGTTGCTCTTGATGCTTGAGTTCATGAAGTTTTCTGTTGGCGGCCCGTTTAAGATGAAGCTCCTCAGCTTCCTGTGGGGTTCGGTGCTTGACGAATGGACCGTCCAATAGAGCTTCAACAGTGGGTAACGTTAATCTAGTTGCTTCGGTTTGCTCAGTAGTATCGGTTCGTAATCTTGCCTCCCGGGCTTCTTGAAACTTGCGTTCTCTAGCTTGAATTGCCTGTTTATTCATGACTGCTTCGGAGGTATGCGAGTCAATAAAATATTTTCGTCTCATAGCGGAACTGAGCTTTTTCCATTCTGCAACAGCTCCCTTATTAGTATCATTATCCTTTTTCTTTTGTTTAGCAGAGTGGGCCATTCGTTCGTTGGCAAACTTTTGTCTCTTTGGAATGGGTTTTGCTGGAACTCCCTTTGGAATCATAGCTGGATCTGTAAATCCAACCTTGACCTTGGCTTCAGCCTCCTTTTCCCATGATGTCTTTAATTTAGGGAGGATATCTCTTGGCTTAGGCAAAATACCACTTTTACCCCCGAATCTAGCAGTTCTGTTAACCATTGTTTTTGATTCTTCGAGAAAAGGTTGCACGCTGGGTGTGTTGAATGTTGAAAATTGAAAATTTCACCAAATCAAATTTAGTGTGGTGGGTAACTTATGCGGCTCATCCATTTTTTAAAACTCACTGCACTGCTCCATACCCATACAATGGTGAAAATAGATGGAGCAAAAAACATGCAAATGCAAAATTAATATGATATGGATACTTGTGGAATCTGGAATTGATCTCGCGTACTTTTGTGTTGCGAATGTAGCGGTCGGACATTGCGAAAATATCAATTGATCATAAGTGGTGTTTTAAGATGTAATAATATTATAAATTACGGTAAATGCACTGAAGTAATATATATGGTAGGATTTGCTTTTTCTAACACACCACGCTAAAGTCTTGGACGTCAACTACACATTCAATTGGTAGTGGCGTATAATTCCTTCGCGTGTCAATCAACCACCTGCCTTCTGAGAAATTGGTTTTGCAATTCACAAGCCCTTGGAATTGGCATAATCCAAAAGATGATTTGCCAATGCTCTTACTGGATCCGATGGCTTTTCTAATGCAATCTTCCTCATTGCATCCATCAATGCAGGAGTTACTTCGTTATTTAGCCATTGTCGGGTCGGAGCACCAGCATTAACGTCCGACAAAACTTGCTGAGGCTGTTGTTGTTGTTGTTGTTCTGGTTGTGAGGAGGGCTGGTCTGGTACGGACGTTGGTTCTGTCTTTAATACAGGTTCGTCATTCTGCTTGTTCTGTTCTTGTATACGCTGATCGGAAGGCGGCACTGGCTCATTGACCGGCTTTTGTTCACTGTTCTCCATTTTCTGTTGTGAAGAGCGAATCTGACGAAATTCGGCCTTAACGCTTAATATTCTATCGGGCCGATATAACAGTCGTTCCCCAGTGGGCGTAAATACGTTATCTCTTCTCGGACTCCAACCAGGTCAAGGCTGTATGTGGGAAAACATTGAAGTCTCAACTGTTGGTCGACCAGTTCTGAGCTCTAGAGAGCGTGATTTGCTTGTGGAAAGCAATGTTGGTATTTATCAAGGGTATGAACGGTTTGGAAGTGTTGATTTGACGTTGGGCAATACTAACCTTAATTCCATGATTCGATAGGAAATATAAGGCTACTGGCTATCAAAATGGACGAGTATATCTAACGACATATCGCATTTGTTACGTTGATGATGAAAATCCGAAAACAAATTCGGTCGCAATCAAATTGCAAAATATAAAGAAAGTGGCTTATTACGTATGTATAAGAATGATTTGAGCGGGGAACGGAGGGGATTTTTGAATGTTGGACTTGTTTTACTAACGACTTTTCTATGTTTGTAGGGCGGATTTTTAAAATCATCCCCTAAGATTACGCTGTATTTTGACGGTTCGACCAATAATTCAAATGCCAATAGCGGTGACAGCACTCCTAGATCACAAACCCCTGTGGTTACAACATCTAGACAGGTATCCTGGGTGTGTCCAATTTGTTACTATTCCAATTCACTTGCTCGTGATTATGAGCATGGAATTTCAGATTTGCCGCCTTGCCTGACATGTGGTATTAAGGCTTCCAATGAGATAATCGACAGTGCAATAGCTTCACTTTCAAGGGTGCCTACACCGCCTCCACAGAAGCCGTCTTTGAGTACAGAGACCAAAGGTGCAAAGGATAATTCCGAGGGATTTTCATGCCCTCGATGTACTTTTAGCAATCATCCGTTATTGACCCAATGTGAAATGTGTGGGGCCCCCTTAATCTCACCTAAGTTACCTCCAAAATTGGCGAACATTCGAACCAATTCGCCTGGGCCAACGACTTCTCTAATGACCAATAATGAGTATGGATATTCCAAGTTGAGCTTTCGTGGTGACGGAGATAAAGAATTCTATGAACAGGTCAA
Organism: Blastobotrys serpentis; assembly: GCA_003705695.2. NCBI lineage: Eukaryota > Fungi > Ascomycota > Dipodascomycetes > Dipodascales > Trichomonascaceae > Blastobotrys > Blastobotrys serpentis. The sequence continues at coordinate 35,433 of PPJG02000057.1, forward strand.
AAAGGTGCTGGCTGCTAAGCCGTGGGATGATTTAGAAACTAATGAAAATAGAAATAATACTAACAGAGAGGGCGGAGCTAGTTCGATCAAAGGCCCAGGGCTTCACGGATTGGAACAAATTGGTGAAAGAAATAAGAGAGAGAATCAAGAGGTACTGGGAAGCGCTTTGGAGGATCTGGAAACCCTTATGGCTAGGGCTAAAGAAGTCGTACAATTGGCGGAAAAATATGCTAAGCATTTAGAAAAGCAGGAACACAAATCCTCATCAGCTAATGAAGAGTCGGGGACAACTTATTCCGCTCGAAAGGCATTACGCGAAAGTTCTGAAGCGTTGGGTCTCAGTTCAATGGTTGTAACGAAAGAGATGGCCCGCGGACAAGAGGTCTTCCATACAGAACTTGCACGAGAAATTGCCGAATTTTTAGAAAGAGGAGATTTGTTGGTTAAAGAAGGTGGGGTTGTTAGCCTTGTTGATTTATTTGCTATATATAATCGGGCTAGAGGGGTATCCCTAATTTCTCCAAAAGATTTATATTCTGCATGTGAAAGCATGGAAAGGTTGCGACTGCCAATCCGAATGAGAAAGTTCAAAAGTGGACTTGTTGTTGTGCAAGAAGCGTATCGAACAAGAAAAGTTATCATCAAACAAATTCTATCATGGTTGGAAAAGCTCGAACCATGGCAAGCTGAAGTTGGGGTTTCTGCTCGGGATGCAAGTTCAAAATTTGGCTGGTCAGTAACAGTGGCGGTCGAGGAATTGGAAATGGCCGAAGAAGATGGAGCTTTGTGTCGCGATGAGCAATTATCAGGGGTAAGGTTTTTCCCGAATCTCATTCTACCATATGCAGTGTGATAATATTTTGTCAATAAAAATAATATTTATGCCTCTATATATATTGTGTGTTTTGCCTGTTCTCTTTTGCTTTTTCTTTTCTCTCTCTCTCTCTCTCTCTCTTGCTAGCTATTTGTAACAATAGTATAGTGACAGTACTAATAATAATTTAGTTTAAAAAGCTTGCTTGTGATGAAGGACGTAATAAATACATATGAAACTCCCGACCTCGTATTCTAAGGAGTCTTTGGCAATGGGTGTCGGTGATGCTTGTTTCTATTGCCGTTACTGTTGCTGGAATATTGATGGCCACTTTGAAAATAATCTCCTCCTCCGCCTCCGTCTCTATGGACAGGTTCCGCATGCACTACTGGAGGTGGTGGAGCCGCTGATGGCGTCAAAATGCTCGGGCCACCACCGCTGGATATATTCTGCTGATGTGGTGGTGGTTGTGGTGGAACCTGTTGAGGCTGCGATGATTGAGGTAATGCGGATATTTGTTTTATAAGAAACGCCTTTTCGTCCTTGAACGAATCGTCATCTTTGCGGTCGGAATGGAAGTCAGAAAGAAAGCTAAGTAGCTTTTGTCGATTTTTGATAAGAATGTCTGCAACCGGTTTTGGTTTCTTCGGGTTGGCCACAAATACTTTGAAGATATGAAAAGCCTCATACTGGATATTTTTGGATCGATCACGTAACAAGTTCATTACTTGTTTGAGATTGGCAGGGTCACCAATGTACTCGGTCATGTAAGTGTAATTGGACCTTTGACGAATAATATGGGCCATTAGTTTGACTGACTGACGTTTAGTCACATAGTTATCTGAACTCATCAAGCCGGACATCTTCAAGGTGAAGGGCCCGGAATTTCGAGTAAGGAACTCCGCTATAGTCGTTGGATGACAAGAAAACAACTCGTGGAGAGTAGCGAACGAATCAGTTGCGACTTCAAATGATCCGGTTGTGACGTATTCGAAATAGTTCCAGAACAATGGAGAATTGAGTGCTAGTCTGGCCAACGGTTCGTATTTGACACAATCTCGTACTATAGCACCAGCTGTTAAGGCCAATTCTGGCGATGCTGACCACGTTATAAGAGAATCCATGATTTGGGGTTTAGTGGCTAAATAATCTACCGTTGGCGAACGGGTGCCTATTTGTCGTCGTAAAAGTGTAGTGAAAATAACAACCACGTCCTTTCTGGCGTCAAATTCTAATGCATGAAGGTTGGCTGCCAATCCAACTAGTACATCTGTAGCATAAACCTCTTGGGCTAAAGCCGCTATTTGATCCGGCACTGGATCATTCTCTTGGTCTCCATATAGAACCTGGCGGATCTGTACCAGCACCCTGGAAGCTTCGTCTGACCCTTTTTGGCGTCGTTCTGCTGATTCAACCCGACCCAGGATCTCTGCTAACGTCCGTATGAGTTCACCGGGTGATTTTTGTTTAGTTCGTGAAAACAAAAAACTCATTTCCACCAATTTACTATGAACAAAAATCTGCTTTTCAATGCTTGTTGTGGTTCATGCAACTTCCCCCTAATTCCATCACATACACACACAATCTCACACCGACTTTCTGTTATGTTTTGCCAAAAAATGTCGGGATTGTTTTGGTCCCAATTCCGATAACCCTAACCCTCTACCAAACAAACCGAAATGGGAGTAGGCTGTGGTCTGAGAAATTAGATCTGACAGAAAACGGTCAGAACAGTTTCTTCTTCTATGCATCTAGAAATCTTATTGACGATTTTGAGATACAAGATATATATATATATGTATGTATTTATATATAAACATGCTCCTTAAGCTTTAGCATGGACCGGAAAGCTAGCGAGCGAACTGGCTAATTATTTTTGTATCATAGTTTTCCTAATACAATGGATCTAATATTTTGTTCCGTCATCCATTCTATGTAATTTCGCTGTCAAAGCAGGAAAGAAAAATAAAATAAATAAATTTACAAAATACGGGGGAATGTGATACCGGATGAATGCATTAAGTTTAAAGGGGTAACAGCAACTGTATGATTATTTAATTATTGTCGATTTGATGGGTTTTCCTCGGAATTGATTCCACAATTCACTGTAGCAGTTTTTGCACCTGTAAAAACGTTGCCTCTTTTAATGAAATGTAAATAGACCTCTAGATGTCAATAAAAATACTGGGCAGAGATATACACTGGTTTATGCAGAATGCTATCTTCAGTAACGTTCTATTGTGTACCGTATTCTCTGAAACTCTGTCCTGGTTGATGCGTGGCGGATCTGAAGGCTGAATTGGGTAACGATCTTCAACGCAGACAGTTTAAATTTTTGTATCTCTATATATTACTCCAACCGAGTGACTGAACTCTGAACGATAGGAACTCACACTACGATGATTATCAGCTCGTTCTATTTTCTTTCTTACCAAAGAAATTAAAGGTTATGTTGAAAAGCTGCATGCTTGGCTGGCAGTAATATTATTATAATTTGTTTTTGTCTCGGATCCACCCCTGAACTGGCTCAACTCGGCTAGATTTTCACTTTACAGGGAACGATGCACGTCAGTTTAGGACCGCGTTTTTCAGTGGGTACATGCGACTTTAGCCAATTGATATTTGACGACTGGTTTGAAAATACATCTCACTCTGTCCGTTTCTAGTTTTTATCTTATTTCCGGATAGTGTGATACCCTTGCACGCAAGAGAATGACTACTGCTACATCCATATCTCCAGGAGGAGACAATATCCTTCAGACAGATAGTCCGTCGAAAAATTCAGCAGGCGGAAAAAAAAGGGGTAATTTTTTCAAACGACTGTTTTCAGCTTCAAACTCTTCTCTACGACATTCTAAATCGTCCATTAACAAGGTAAGTTCCAATTTAATTAAGTTTTCAGTTAGAGTTATGTTTTGACACTTTGCTTTAGCAATCCACAGAAAAACTATCAGCACCGTCAACAGGGGGGACACAACGGCCCCCTATTTCGCAAGCCGAAATATCTAACCCAATCTCACAATCTCCAACTCTGGCAGAACAAGATGAAGATGAGAAGCAGAAAGCTCCGCAGGAAGTGGAACCAGACAGTACTGCAGTGAGCACTGATACAAACGTGGAGACCGGCCCTGTGCAGCAGGACGAGGGCAGGGATCAGGTACATGCAGATTCCTCGTCAGAGAAGCAAACCGAAAATGCTTCTAACACATTGGCAGAAAAGAAAGAAGAAAACTCTCCCCCTGAAACCTCACCCAGTGAAATGCCAGTTAGAGTAGAACAAGAAGACAACAAAAAAGGGGGGCCTTCGTCCTCACCCTTTGATATCGCCTTAGAGCTGTTCGAGGGCAAGGCTGATTTCTTGAGCCATGACCAAGTCGCTTCTTGGTTAGGTGGATCAGGTCTAGAAAAGACTGAAATCAGAACCTATTATCTGTCACTTTTCGACTGGGCCGACAAACCTGTACTGACTGCAATGAGATCCCTTTGTGACAAACTCTATATGAAAGCAGAATCTCAACAACTGGACAGAATTATTGACTCGTTTGCTGACCGGTGGTGTGAATGTAACCCTCACCATGGATTCAAAAGCCCAGGGGTCATTTATACGCTGGCATACTCCATCCTGTTGTTAAATACAGACCACCATTCCGAAGATTACCATGGTGCAAAGAAAATGAGCCGTTCCCAGTATGTGCAACAGACGCTGACCACAATGAAGAATCTACTCTTAGCAGAGGATTGTAACATTGAAGACAACAATAATGATTTGGAGTCTGTCACCTCTCGAAGAAGAGAATCTATGGATTCATCACATCATAGGGCAACGCCAAGTCTTGGAGGTTCTGCTGGTAACAAGAAGCGCTGGAGCGTTCTCAAGATGGACAGCACTGCCTTAGTATCTGATACTACTTTACATTCCTCCAAGGAATGGGAATCCATTGTTGTCTCCTTGTTGAAGTCAGTTTACGCTTCAATTGACATGTACCCACTCAACTTGGCCAAAAATAGGAACGGCAGCATGACAAATCTTCAACCACAAACTTCCTATTCTTCCTTGAATAAACATCCCTCGGGTAGGTCCTTTTCCACAATTGCGCTCCCAGAAGCTAGAAATTCCTCCTCTCTTCTCAATAGGCTTTCACTAAATCGAAGATCCAGTTGGATGAACAGCGATACATGGTCGGATTACAACTACCAGGATGCAGTTATAGCCAATGATGGCAGAACAGGCTCTGTCAGGGGTCATTATTTATCTAAACGACGTTCGCTGTACTCCGAATCAACAAATAGCCCCTTCGGTCTGGAAAATATTGGCTTTGCCGGAGCGCTTAGAAACACTATGATTAGGGAGGAAAACAAGAATATCCCTGAACACAGCAGCTCGGATTTGACTAAATCGCCTACTCTTAATGATGATATCTCCATGGTTTCTGATACAGCTTCCTTTATGACCTCAGCCCAAGGGTCTGTTGCAGATACCCCCGGGGAAAGGCCTCTCGAACAAGGAGTGGACCAAAAGTTAGCACTTCACGGTGCCCCCTGGGCAAAGGAAGGATTGCTAAAATTTCAAGCTTATCTTGACAATTCCAATGTTGGGAAGAAATATAAAAAGCGTGATTGGATCGAAGTTTTCGTTGTCGTCCAAAATGGGTATCTTAAAATGTTTAGGTTTGATACCAAACATTCGTCTTCATCTGGGCTGGGGCATCGAAGAAGTAAATATAATCTTTCCACCTCAAGCAATGGATCGTCCTCTTCACGTCCTACATCACCTACTAATGTTGGTGCGGGTAATTGGCTGGACAACGCCACGATGACAGATAACATTTCCTTAAGTCATACAATGGCCCAAGTGAACCCAGAACATAAAGAGGGAGAACCACATCTGAATAGCAAGCGATCGTCTGTTATTATATCAAGCTCAAATTATTCTTCGCTTTCCAAGTCTGACGCCACACAATGGTCATTGACCCTTCCATCTCAAGGTGTACTACTCTTCTTGGCTGGTACTCGGGAGATTGCTGACGAATATGTCTATGCTTGTAATTATTGGGCCTCGAGAGTTTCCAAGGAGCCATTAGTTGAAGCAGTATCCAATATTGAATATGGCTGGGAAAAGCCAATCCAGATGTTGGAGAAAAGGAGAGAAACGGATCCGAATGCTGACTCGCTTCCAGTGATTGGGTCTGGGTCCTTTGATGTCTTGATGATTGATAGGGTACGAGTTCAGGTGAAAGAATGGAAGCCACCAGTTCAATCCACTTCCCACTGTAACCTGAATGAGGATGATCAGCTATCATCTTTGAAACAGTATATCAGCAAAGTTACAGAATCGTTAGAAAAGCATTCTGCATTGAGATCGGACATGATGAAAATCTTCCAAGCTGGACATTTGGTGTCAACTAGAGCTCATTCCAATTGGGAGAAGCGATCTCAATATCTCCTGAAAGAAAGCGTCAAGTACGATACCTACGTTTCAACATTAGAAAGAGCGGTCCAGGATAGACATAAGATTGAAGAAGGGGAGAATATAAATGACGATCAGATGCGGAAATCAAGCGTTGCAACTGCCAAGGCCGAAGAAGAAGATGATAATAATGTAAATAATGACGAAAACTAAGGTACGGGAGTCATCCACTTATATATATATTATGCATAATATAGAAGAGGGCATTTTGAGAATAGATTATATATGTCACAAAATTCTAAATATTAAACCTTGTAATTCCAAGGGTGTTCAACTTCACCATATTGGATTTCTGCAACCCAATTAGAAATTTTTTCGGTAAGTTCGCCAGCTTCCTTGCCTTCTTGCAAAGGAACGTTAATCTTTTGATCTCTGAAGCCAATTTCCTTGATAGGAGAGACAATTGCAGCAGTACCAGCACCGAAGGCTTCAACGAGATTGCCTTCTTTTTCCTTTTGGATTACTTCGTGAATAGTGAAGTGACGTTCGCTGACGGTCCATTCATTAGGATCCAAACGTTCTTTAGCGAGATCTAAAATGGAGAATCTAGTGATACCTTCCAGAATAGTTCCGTCCAACGGAGAGGTGACAAGTTCCTTCTTGCCATTGGCGTCCTTGAAGACAAAGAATGCGTTCATGGTACCAGCTTCGGTGACATAACCTTCTTCCCCGAACAACCACAAGATTTGTTCATAACCCTTTTCAGCAGCTTCCATTTGTGGGACAATAGTTGGAGCATAGTTACCACCCAATTTTTTATTACCAACACCACCTGGCCAGGCACGAACGGCGGACTCACTGGCTTCTAATCTAACGGCCTTGAACCCGCTTGGATAATACGGACCGACTGGGGAGGCGATGACGTAAAGCAAGGCCTTGGTTGGGTGTCTGACACCCAATTCTGCATTAGTTCCGATAAGCGATGGTCTGAGATACAATGAGTATCCCTTCTTTTGTGGGATGACATCTTGTTCTAACTTGACGAATTTCTTGAGCAACTCGACCATTTGTTCCGAATCGAAGGTTGGGAGGGCGATACGGGAAGCAGAAGTATTTAATCGCTTCATGTTCATATCTGGACGGAAAAGGGTGACTGCGCCCTTATCATTCTTAAATGCCTTCATTCCCTCGAAGCATTCGAAGGAGTAATGAAGAACTGAAGCTGCCGGGTCCAAAGGAAGCGGGCCGTATGGTTTGATCTCAGGTGTACCCCAACCATCTTCAGCGGTCCATTCAATGGCGAGCATATGATCGGTGAAGGTCTTACCGAAGATCAGGTCTTCATGAGGAGGATAAACCTTGCGGGACGCAGTTTGTTCAATCTTCAATTTCGAGGCATCCAACGGCTGTTGGCTTTGCAGCAAACTAGAAGTGGAGAAGAATGCTCGGCGATTCTGAAGAGATGAGGTTCTAAGAGTTCTCAGCATCTGTGTATTTGGTGAATGAGATAAAAAGAGTCACCTTCTGACTGTATATATGATGGGTTAAAAATAAATTTCGAGACAGAACTAACCATTTTGTCGGTGCGAAAACGGCCAAATCCTCCGGTGGGGGGTTCCGGAGGGGATTCTCATACAAATTTTGGCAAAATTCCGCGGGCCAAATCACGTGAATACGGTTATAGACGGACATTACACTGGGGGGGGAATATTTTTGTGTCTTCGAGTCGAGTCGGCGACATTTGTATATATTATTATGCCCCTGTAGTTTGAATGGGGTTTTTTCTTTCTCTTCTTTTCTTGTTGTTGTAGTTGTTGTCGTTGATTTTCAGGCTTTGATTCATTGAACCAATTGTCTAATATAAATGTTCGATTTGATGCGTGAAATATGTTCTCATACTTTAATATACCATGAAGAAGTAACCACGGAGTATTCGAGAAAGCTGGACACAACTGCATTGAGACTTAAGAAACATCGTCATGTATAAGAACTCTTTCATGTTGCGTAACCAATTACTGAGTAGCGATTGTTTCATCGGTCGTTAGCAAGTCTCATCGTTTTTCTCCGCAAAAAATGGATAGAAAAATAAAAATAAAAAAAATTATATTAAGTCAAGCCGCACATGGGTGACAGCACGTGTGCATGACGAAAAAGAAGTGGTGAGGAATGAACTGAACAAGAAGCCAATACCCGGAGAAACGTAGGAAGTGAAATAAATATATAATATTGAAAGATCAGAAGGAAAGGCTTTTCAAGAGAATGGACACATATGAATGTAGTGGGAGTGAGAGGATAGTTAATGTGGAAGGACGAGAGCAAAATGCGATGGAAGATGATAAAGAAGAGGAGTTAGATAAACCTAGGGGATCGGAGATGAAGAGTGTAGAAGAATCGGAAACTGAGCTGATGAGAGTTAAGATTGAAAGATTGCATGTTGAGAATGACGATATAAATATGAATAATTGGGATTTTGCATATGGGGAAATATTTAAGTTACGAAGTTTAAGTGGTAATGGGAATAAGGGAAAGAAGAAAAGAACCAAATTGCGGTCACCACCGCCCTCGATGGTTGCAATCAGAGAAGCGGAGAGTAGAAAGGATATAAACTGGTTTGGAATGGATGGTGAAGAGGACTACGAGACGCAATTAAGACGGGACGAAAAACGTGCTGAGCAAGTAAGTTTTGGACTATATGTGGGGGAAATCTTTTGAACGTTTATTAATGAAAACCCATAGATAAGGATATATAATATTAACGAAAGGAAGGAACGGACTAAACAACAAAAGATTTGTAAAGACGATAATAATAAGGGTAGAAGGAGGTCTGTCAGATTTTGTATCTGAGATTGTGCGAAATGCCCTCCACCGTTCACAAAACATGCATTATTATTACACATCGGAGTGGGCCGATAACAATCAAAGGCCTTATAATAAACCCCCCATAATTTTTTTTTTTGTTGTTGTTGCAAGCCAGTAAAACGATGGTGACCAAACAAGCAGTGCGGAAATTGATCAAGCAACAGCTAGGGTCAATAACTCAGGATAACCTGAGGATGCAATGTAAGTTTTGGAAACTTCAGAGAATAGTCGTCCAAGTAGCAGTTGTAGTAATTGGTTATCAAAGCCTCACGGATTAGCAAGGTGTTACGAAACCTGCCTGAGTACAAAGATGCCAAAAACATAGCATGTTATTTGCATATGGAAAAGGGGGAAATTGAAACAGACGAATTGATTGGAAATGCATTTGTTGATGGTACAGTAGTTGATAATGATTCTTTAGAATTGTATATGTTGTGTGATGACTAATAACAGGGTACCATAGATAAGAGAGTTTTCCTACCAAAGATGGTGGATGTTAATCCGGATCGGAAGGTGTTTGCCAAACAAACCAAAGAATTGGAAATGATCAGAGTCAAGTCGGTTCAGGAAATTGAGCAATTGGAACCAGAAGGGAAGTACAATATCCGTGAGCCGGAAAACAAGCCTGGGGAAAATTGCTTCGACTATGGCGGTTTAGATATGATTGTGCTGCCAGGAATGGGATTCACGGCTAATTGTGAAAGAATTGGACATGGAAAGGGGTTTTACGACACTTTTGTCAACCGCCATTTCAAATGGAACAATGAGAAGGGCACTCAACCACCATTTTTAGTAGCAATTGGCGCTGAACAGCAATTAGTGACTGACCTTCCAGTTGAACCCCACGACCGCAAGCTGGATGCAGTCATCATTGACGACCAATTGTTCCGACGAGTTGAATGAAACCCGTCCATCATCCATCAAATTTGGGAACCAAGAAACGTAACTCGTAAATGGTATGTTTTCTGCATATATATCTATACATATTATTGACAAACAGAATATTAGTGTGATATTGTCGCGGTCAATTGTTGTTCAATTGTCCAAACGGTTAGCTTGAACCCACCCATACAACGCGGTATCAATTGTTCAGACGAGTACTCATAAATAGGATCATATTACATATATATATACATAAAAATCATTGACGAGCAGCATCTAAACAAGAAATTAATGTGATATTGTCGCCCTTGAGAAGAAGTCGCCCTATAACACGTCGTGTGTCTTTCTTGGTGTTAATCTCTACCGCATCATCCACTACAAGATTCATGAATTCATCAAACCCCCGAATGGTTCCCTCTAATTTGCAATCAACCTGTTCATATAGCCAAATCTGAACTCTATCATGATGCTGTAGGAATTTGAATAGCAGCTTAATCGGTGGGATCATCTACAAAAAACGTTAGCACAACAGAAAAACAAGCCAATGGGCATCTAATTTTTTTTATCCAAAAAACTTACCACCTTCTGCTGTCGAGACGTAGAAGACATTTTTGACACAAAAATAAATATTAAATATTGCTTCAGCAAGAGATTTATCTATCTATCGCTTGGTGAGTGCGTATTTTAGACGGGTGAAAAAATACTGGCTTGGGAGTCAGGGTAACAACACAACGATGAAGTTGACCCAAAACTACATAGTTAGTGTCCCTGGAAAAATAAGTCGTTCGCCCAATATTAGCATGTCAACAGAATTCACGGTTGTTAATGTTCTGAACGGATTAAACTCGCTATATACAGCTGCCGACAAATCAGAAAAGGAAAATGCAAGTCAGCTGTTAGAAAGATTTCAAAAAAGTGTAAGTTCTGGGTGAGATTTTTGTGTTGTTTTGGTTAATATTAACCCGAATCCAAAATAGACTGAAGCATGGGACGTATGCCATCAAATATTGGCAGCGCCAAACGAATCGTCGCCAGTCCAAGCCAAGCTATTCTGTGCACAGACAATTCGATCCAAGATCCTCTATGATTTGCATCAAGTTCCACCAGAATCTCGCCTAGCTTTGAAGGACTCGCTCATCGGGTTATTGGAATCATCGGTTAAGGATTCCCGGGTAGTTTCAACTCAATTGAGTATCGCGCTTGCCAATTTCTCACTCCAAGTGCTAGGATGGAAGAATGCAGTCCAAGAAATGGTCACTAAGCTCCAACAACACGGGGGATCCAGCATGACCTGTTTGCTGGAATTTCTCAAGGTCCTGCCTGAAGAGGTTTCTGATCCAAAACGCACCGCCCTGACAGACGAAGAATTCCAGGTTAGGACGGTGGAATTGGTTCAAGACAATGCCAATAAGGTGGTCGAATTATTAGTGAACTACGTTCATACGCCAGAGTCTAAAGAAAACCATTCCTTAATATTCGAATGCCTAAATTCTTGGCTAGCTGAGATCAGCGTTAACGACATCGTCAACACTCCATTGCTAGGTCTCATTTTCGATGCAGTGTCCAATGAAGACACTTTTGAACCGGCAATAGAATGCATATGTTCGGTGGTACGTGAAACTAGAGATACAGCTGAATCAATCGAAACTATCAAAGCGCTATATCCTAGAGTTGTCGGCTTGAGATCAAACATTGCAGCTTGCAAGGACGATCCTGATGCATTCAGAGCTTACACTAGACTATATTCAGAAGCAGGTGAATCATGGCACGTCTTGATTGCCAAAAACCCTGCAGAGTTTCGACAACTTGTTGAATGTGTGGCAGAATGCACCGCCTTTGATGAGGATCTCGAAGTTGTCCAATTCACATTTTACTTCTGGTACTGTCTCAAACAAATGTTGGTCATGCCCAAGTTTGCTGAATCTCGTGCCAGTTTGGCAGATATTTATCTCAAGCTGATTGACGTAATCATCCATCATTTGCAATACCCTGCGGGGGACAATGAAAAGGACTTATTTAATGGTGATAGAGAAGAAGAAGATAAATTCAGATCATTCCGTCATGAAATGGGTGATGTACTCAAGGACTGTTGTGCGGTCGTCGGATCTGGAAATGCACTTCAAAAGGCCTATGACAAGGTTTGTGCCGGACTTCAACAACAGTCGTCGTGGCAGGAAATTGAAGCACCCTTGTTTTCAATGAGAGCCATGGCAAGAGAGGTCGAGCTAACGGAATCAGATATCTTGCCCAATATTATGAAGATGTTGGTGCAGCTCCCTGAGCACGAAAAAATCAGATACGCCGCCACTCTCGTGTTGGGTCGGTATACTGAATGGACTGCAGAGCATCCAGAATATCTGGACTTCCAACTGCGGTATATCACAAGCGGATTCACTACTCCAAGCAAGTCCGTAATGAGTGCTGCTGCACAAGCTCTCATGCATTTCTGTCAAGATTGTGCTCCTCATCTTACCGGATATCTGGAACAATTATATCCATTTTATGAAAAAGTTGCAGGAGAACTCGACCTTGACGCGCTTTATGAAGTTACAGATGGTATTGCCCATGTTATTGAAGCCCAACCACGGGAGAACGTTGGTCCAGCTCTCCAACACTTCTGCCAACCAATCATTGCCCGATTGTTAGAAAAGGTTCAGAAGCCTGGATCAACGGAATTATATCGTGAGATTGCCGATGAGATTGAACTCCTCACCATCTTTGTTCAAATTGTCAAGCCAGACAACCAATCAACAAAAGAAAATCCTCCTCCAATTGCAAATTTTGTAAATGAGGTTTTCCCCGTTTTGGTGGTTCCACTTCTTTCTGCACATGGAAACTCCACTTTTGTAGCAGAGCGATGCTCAAAGTTCATCAAAACTTGTCTTCATTCATGTCGAATCTATCTGAGTCCTGTCCTCAGTCAAATTGCTGAAATTTTGGTAGGCGAATTCGAAAAGACCCATTACGGATGCTATCTTTGGGTCTCAGGTGCGGTTGTTCGAGAATTTGGTGGGGATATTGATGGTGAAGTTGACGCAGCTACAAAGGATGCTGTATGGCAATTCTCCTATAGGCAAGCTGTTGCTTTTTACAGATATCTTTCTAATGTTCCTGCTCCAAACGAAGTCCCTGATCTTATTGAAGACTTTTTCAGGCTCATGGGTGATGTGTTGATGTTTTTCCCATTCAATCATATCTCTTCCGACCTCTTCCAGCCATCATTCGAGGCTGCACTCTCAGCATTGACTTTGGAGCAAATGGAACCGTTAGCAGCAACTCTCCACTTCTTGCAGGATCTGTTCGGCTATGGTTATGCGTCACCTCCTATGTCTCTTCATAATAGGGACTCGATTCCTGATAACGTTCGAAATGCAGTTGTGACCTTGGCTACTAATCAAGGCCAACAATTGTGTGCACGATTGATGTCCGGGTTGATTTTCTCGTTCCCACGTGATTGTGTCACGGATGGGTCGAGCCTGATGTTAACATTATTTCAGCTCGTCCCCTCGCAACAAGCCCTTGAATGGCTATCTCACACTCTTAATTTACTTCCAGAAGGCTCCATTGGACCTGATGAAAAGGAAAAGTTACTAGCCAGGATCGACGGTGCCATCAACTCTGGTGATTTCAAGCGAGTTCGCACTCTGTTACGTGATTTCACTGCTCTTTATGCCCGAAGGAACGTTACTCCGAGATCCTCCCACTTACAGTCCCTACAAAACTTGGTGGGAAGTAGTTTTTCTTATGACCAATGATATTTATGGTGATACATGTATATATAACGTGTTGTATAGTATTGTGACGCTGAGTAATAAAATGGCCAGTTCATGGCAACTCATTTATATCCATCATTGGGCAGATGTAAAAAAAACCGCTATGCATTAATATTTTTCTTATAACTTAATATCCTTTTAAACTTTTCAATTGGAAAGTTTTGGGGATTACAAAGATCCCTCTAGCATTCACAAGTTCTTTCCCTTGCGTAGTTTGCACTGACCCAGCTACAACCGCCTTTGTCCCTTTGGATTCTTCTGTCCAAGTCTTGATGACTAAAAACTGATGTGCCAGGGTTGGTGCCTTATAATTTATAGACAGATTTGCGGTGACCCCAGTAGGAACTTCAAAGTTCAAAAACGCAGTTCTTCCTAAAGCCTCGTCGAGCAAAGTGCCCAGCACTCCACCGTGTATTATTAGCGGAAATCCAGTTAGCAATCTGCCACAGTGCACAATTGCGGTAGTGCATTTGTTCTCTTCATCAACAAATACCATTGGTGGAATAGACAATCCACCTGGCGTATGCATAGTTCCTGCTGTGAAGATTTTTTCCAATTTTGACTTATCTGGAACATGTTCCCAGGCACGGATCACTTGAAATTTGGGATCCGCTTTCATCTTTTGAACGATTGGTAATTTATTAAGATCCTTCTCAATATCTGAGGAATATTCCGCTGCCTCCAAAGTTCCTTTGGCCGGAAGTTCATGTTCGGTGGCATAGCGTAAGATACTAAACGGTGAACAGTAGTAGCCCCCTGCAATTCCAACTAAGGAAACTCCTGCAAATAATGGAAAATTGAAGGATTTCTTATGAGACGCTGATTTGTATGTGCTGTAAAGTCGTCGAAACGAGCTTCTCATTGTTATGTTTTCTGTTTAAACCTCTCCGCTCAGGGCCGGCCGATCATCAGTAGTCACTAGACCTCCGCACATATAATATATATATATATATATATATATCAATGACACAATTATTCCCCGCTCAATTAGTTTCTGTATATTTCAGGAGTACTTTGAGACCAAGTTATTACTCTATTTCAATTCAAATCTGCCATATAAATTCGAAACAAAGTGAGCAGGCTAATTGTTTGGGTTAGGGTTTCACTTCTGATATTTTTTTTTCCTGGACGTTAAAAACGGAAGATCTCTAGAAGCATATAGATAATTTTTGGTGCCGTAGATTATTGCGAAAAAATTTCAGAGGAAAATGGCAACAGCGGTTGAAGAGAAACAAAATGGTAAAGAGGAAAAGCCTTCGGAATTGAAGGAATACACTCCACATGATCGAGAAGTCGTTGGAGCTGTGATTGAATTGTGGAAACAGAACCCGGCAACAGAAACTTTAGGTAACGCAAAGCTACACGCATTGGTCAAACGAGAACGGCCGAATTGGAGTCTGAGTGCAAACCGATTGAAAAATCTACTCAAGCAGCATGGACTACAAACAAATGTACCACTAGTTCAATATGTACAAGATACTGTTTCTCACCCGACTCCGGAGTTAGAATTCCCACCTGGAGTTAGGTTAGAGGTTACAAAGGCACGAGGTAAAGCACTCTATGCCGCTCGAAATTTCAAGGAGGGAGACGTTATATGGGAAGAAGAGCCATTGGTTCTTGTTGCCCCGCTTGACGTGATACCGCTGATGCGGAAGGCTTTGGCATGTGCACACTGTGCTAGACCATTTCAACAGCGGTCCAGATCTGACGGAATACCTAGAGGTGGCTCAGATTGTAAGACCTGTCCGGCCAGATGGTGTGGGCCAACTTGTAGAAAGGCTGATCACGTTCATGCAGCGTTATGGCATCAAACTTCAAGTACCAAGATTAAGGAAGATGTTTGGCAGAAATACGAACGGTACTGTCTTGAAAATGAGTGGAACGCAGCTTATGGCTACGCCATTGTTTTGTTGAACATTATCAAAGATCCTAAGAAAGGAAAGCTGGGTAAGAAGATGGATGCGATGGCCAAGGTTCGTCAAGATGTCAGACAAAAGGCAGTTGATACCCAACCAGCGAATGCGTCTTCGCCATTTGGTTCATCTGCTGGATTATTACAAGAACAAAATGAGCAGCTCTGGAAAGGCGGTTATGACTTATTGAAAGAAGCTGTTTCTCCTTCCTACGACTTGTCGTACGATGAGTTCATGTATGGTTTAGGGATGTACAACATTAACAATTTGGATGGAAGCATATTCCTCACGCAATCTCACTTAAACCATTCCTGTTCTCCGAACGTCTATGTGAAGATTACTGGCCGCACTTCGGGAATTAAGGTGACAGCACGAAGGGACATCAAGAACGGAGAGGAATTGCTGACGACATATGTGAACCCCATGGATCCATTGGCTAAAAGACGGTATGATTTGCGTGTCAATTGGGGATTCTTATGTAACTGTGTCCGTTGTAAGGAGGAGGATAAAGAAGCGACTGAAGCAGCTGAAGCTCAGCTCAGCGGCCTCAGTATTGCTACTCCCATAGCCGACAAAGCTCGAAGAAAATCCGTTAGATTTGACGAGCGACCCGAATTAGTTTAGTAGTGTATTATATTATTATGATTATTATGATTATGATTCGGGAGGATAAAAATATATAAATTATTGTTCTATACCATTTAGACATTTAACTTGTTTCTGACCTGAGGATACGCCCTCAAGATACTGTCAAAAGTACCAGGATAGCTCATTTGGAAAACTTCAGGATCCTTTGCCAAGGCAACGAAGAAGGTTGAAACACCCGAATGGATGGAAACAGTTGTGATGTTGGCAATCTGTGTACCGATAAGGAAGGCGTAGGCAACCACAACTGGATAGAACCCGCCGGAGGAGTTGTATTCTGGCTTAGTGAACTTAAGATATAGATAAGCAAGCAAAGCCGAAGTGTATCCAACAAAAGTCGAACCGAAGGTCAAAACGTTTCCGATCAAACTGTCATTCACCAAGGCATCGATACCCTTGGATTTGACCAATTGCCAGGTATCCTTTGCGGATGGAAGATAAGCCTTTCCGTACAGAGCAATGTAGGTGTAGGCGTAGTGATTGAAGTAGGTAACTGCCCAATCCAAGATTCCAACACAGCATTCCGCACAACAGAGAACCGCCGTGATCAATGGGTTTCCGCCATTATCTTGGTTTGCATGTCTGAGAGCATTGAGGACGAAACGAATAAAGTTGATGAAGGCCACAATCAAACTACCGAAACAAATGGAACCAAAGGAATATGACATGGCACGCTTGAAAGCACCCAAAGCTGGCCATTTAGGCATGCCTTGGTCAGACTTTGAACAATAATACCAAGCGCCGTAGACGCCAGAAATAGAGACATGGATGACATTCTTAATGACCTCTGTGATGTAGTAACCAGCAAAGGTGATGAAGACGATCAACCCAACGAGCTTTCCTTGCGAACATCCACCGTCTCTGCATTCTGGGTTTTGTGGGTTTGGCGAATACTTCACGTAGATGGAAACCATTGTGACGCTGAAAAAGACGGCAAACGCCCCTGAAACCAATGCACCGATTGTGGAAATGGCCAGTACGGAAGGATGCTGTCTAGTAACATCGATGATAGTCTGCAGAACAATTGTAGCAAATGGGATGCGATGTCTCATCGTCCAATAGCAGAAAGCTGAGAAGCAAGCAAAAACGAGGAAGACAATGCCGGCGGTGTAGTATTTTTCAACCAAATAGAAGATAGCCGTGCCAAACGCCAAAATCAAGTTTGCGATGATGGTGAAGATGATGAACTGTCTAGTGAACATTCTAGCCAACATATAATATAGGACTGCCAATACCACTGCAACCACCGTGACAAAAGCGAAGAGAATGATGGTGTTTGTGTTCAAAGAGAATGTGTTTGCAGAGGAATAGATCGAACCTCCTTCGAATCCTCGGTTCTTCACATACGCATTAATACTGATACCAGCGACTGCAATAAATCCTGCAAGAACCGCAAGGAACACGACTATGAAGATGGGGTCATTAATCTTTGGCTTCGCGACTTTGAACCTTTCGTCGAAAGTTTCTCCACTTCCCTCAGGCTTTGGTGGAGGAGCGTTCATTTGTTGAGGTGGCGGTCCATTGTAGTAGCCAGTGTATCCTTGCTGTGCGCCATAATCCTGACTGTTGTAATAGTCCTTCTGCGGTGGGGCCTGCTGGCTGTACTGTGGGTACTGTGGAGGTGGAGGATATTGGTTCGGATTGTACTGTTGCGACATTTTCGAACACTGAGCTGAGCGAGTTTTTCTTTTCGTGTTCTAAAAAAAAAATAAAATAAAATAAAAAGTCGAACTAGGCCGTCAGCAAAAAAAAAAAAAATTATAAAAAAAAATTATATAAAGAGGAAAAAAAAAAAATTAAAAGATCCTTTACATCATCATCATCATCCCGGTTTTTCATTCTTTGTTTTTCTTTGCTCTCTCTCTCCTTTTCGTTGTCTCAGACGATCATGCCGCCTCACCGGAACAAACCCTATTTTTGCATTTGACAGGCGTATTATTTGGGGATTGGCAGGCGGCAGAAAATAAAAAATTGAGCATTGCGTGGACGCGTCGAGATGCACATCTGCACGTCAAACGAAACCTTTGCAGGCAGCATAGCATATATGGGCGTTTTGGATTTGTGTGTGCCTGGAAGAATTTTTTTTTTTTTTTTTCTTTGGTTTGTTTTTCAGAATATGCGCTGCTTTTTAGAATTGTGGTGATGGTATGGCGTGGGCATTCTCAAATAGTTATCTAGAGTTTTGAATAAATCATCCTTCTTGAAAGGCTTGCGTAAGATTCCTGAAACGCCACGATGGTATAGTGCGTTTTCATTGATCTCGGTCGACACCATGATCACAATTGGAGTCCTGTCGTCGGATTTGCGGATGATCTCAGTAGCAGAGACTCCATCCAAAGAGGGCAGGACGGAGTCCATTAAGACGAGGTCATAGCCACAGGCCCTGGTTCGGTGAACAGCTTCCAATCCGTCGGTGGCCACATCTACATCACACCCATATTGATTGAGGAATTTGCGGCAAACCCGCACGCTGTCTTCATCGTCCTCACCCAGCAATACGATAAAGTCGCCGGTATGAGGCGCGGGTGGCGGCGGTGGTTGTGGAATTAAAGGAGATAAGCCAAGGGTTATGTCCAAATCACTCATATCCCCAGCATCCGCGCCGTCATTATTATTATTATGATTATTATTACTCCGTGAATTGTTGTTATTATGGTTGTGCTTCTGTTGCGTTAGCATGTCGATCAATTGCTTGATGTATTGCTCTCTGGTACTAGCAGAGCGTTGCAATGAGGCAATGCTGTCAATGGCGCGAGAGAGTTGGTTTTCCAATTCCTGATGGGATTGCTTCAAATCTTCCATCTCACGCTGCATTCTATCAATTGTCACATTGTTCGGACAGCTCGCATTAGCGCCATTACTGTTGTTATTCTGATTGTTTTTCCTTGCCGCCGGTGTCTTGCGCTTGATGTTTTCCACCTGTCCGCGATTGTGAAGCTGGAAATCAGGATGCTTGAATTCCCAGGCCTTGTCGCCGTATGGAGATACCTCGGACGCATTCACCCGGATCTTATGAAAGTCATATTTGTTCAATTGACGGACAAAGCTCGCAAAATTCGAATGTTTGAAGTGTCGGGGAAGAACCGTTTTGGTGAACTCACTTGGATCCAAAACCACAAAACTGTCTCCACTGTCGCTCCATTTGACAACCTCCCGTGATTCTGGTTCTTCCAACATGGCAAACAATTTGTTCACGAAATCAGTAGCTGTGTTTGTACCATGAGGCTGTTTTGGTGGTACCACTGTTGGTGCTGATGGTGGTGCGTTACCGCTATTCCACCCTCCATGAGGATCATTCATTTCCATCCTAACTAAAGATTAATTATATTCTATCCGATAGAGTGGAGTGGTGTAGCCAATTTGGTATGTTATTTTAATTTTATTTTGCTTTCCAATGATTAATAATTTAGGTTTTGGTTCATCCTGTCTTGATATTATTATCTTTATCTTTTTTTTTGTTTTTAGGTCTGTAACGTTGGCACAGTCATTTTTTTTTTGTTTTTGTCCCAATAAAGTGAAAAATTCCTTTGGTCTAGACTCTCCGACTTTCCGGTTGGTGCGGCTCATATTTTCAAATCCATAAGGAATGAGAGATTATGAAACTGCAAGTTTTCATTGGTAATTGTGTTGTCCCTCTTTCCCCTAAAATACGAGTATATAGCCTATATGTTACATATGTGGAAGATGTGCTGTAATCTGTTTTTTTACAAGTAATACTGCTCATACAATATATGATTGAGATGGAACCAGATAAAGAAACACCAAATGACGGTGTGTCTGTGGATCACTCTCTGTCTGAACTCGTACCAATCTCGCGAATGCGTTTCATTGGTCAATGGAGGATTGTAAAACTCCATGGGTAATATCCCTGGGATATCCGGTCTAGAAAGAATTTGTCCAAGATGGCGACCCATAGTTTCTCTAGAAGGTCCATACAGTAGATCGTGAGAATGCTCCAGTTCACATGTCTCCAACATATCGGAGCAGGTGTCTCTTGATTCAACTTCTGTTCTTACTCTGCTATTTATTCTGTCTATTCGATAGCCTGCGGCTGCATCCGCATATGTTTGGTTGGAAGAAGATGATGAAGAATTCATAATGTCCCTTGAACGGGCAATTTCACTTCTGGTGGAACTCGAAAGGGTAACTGTTTCTCGCTGGAAGGACGCAGTTTGTCCCACGATATCCGAATAGAACACTCTATCATCCTCTATCCAACTGTCATCGAAAGCATCTACTTCTTGTGCACACTCAGTCTCCTCATGGGTACTCTGATGATAATCTTCCTCCTCTTCCTCATCCGTTACTCCAAGATAATATATTCCATTACGGCCCCACTGGAAGGTATCAAATCCAAAATCGTCATTGCCATGGTAATTATCTAAAAATCCACAACCTTTTCCGTCCATCATTGAAAAATGAAATCTTCTGAAATCACAATTTTTCTCCCCTTCGCATCTCTCCCATCAGTTTATATATATACTTTTCTGTGTCTCTGGGCCCTTAATCAAAGTTTTTTTCAAGATGGCATTTTAAATTATATTTATCTGAAATTGTCAAAAATAGAATCGCAAATAAAACTCGAGAGCTGCGGCATACATTCTGCGAAAGGAATATAAACTACTATATATATATTGGGACAGTCTGATATAATTAATTTTATACAATACGCAATTCCCTTATCATATTATTTATTTATTGGATAATTCCTATCCATATTGCCTGATCACTCTCTGTCCACAATAACTCCTAACCCACACCTTTTTGAAACAAAAATATTATATATTAACAACAATAATTAAAAGCAGTAGTACAGATTAGTAAATATAGAAAAAAAAAAAAAAATTAAGCCTCAACATGCTCATGAATTGCCTTTGGCTTCTCGCCAGACACACGGATGTCTGCGCCCAAAGCGGCAGGCTCAATATTTGCAAGTTCAAGCAATCCAACCTCCTGAATGATACGCAAGTGGATTTCCTTTTCTTCTTTGGCAGTTCCAGAAGTATCTCCAAAAGCCTGGTCAATTTCTTCCAATGTCTTTCCCTTGGTTTCTGGGGTGAAAAAGTATACATAAATAGCACCAAAGACACACATCAATCCCAAGAAAATATATGCACCGTAGTTTTTAGTTGCAGCAACAAATTTAGGAGTAGACATGGCAACAGCAAAATTGTTGGCCCAATTGGAGGAGGATCCGATGGAAACACCTCTTGCTCTGGTTCCTAATGGGAAGATTTCAGAGATCAACACCCAGGCACATGGACCCCAGGAATAACCGAAAAAGATAGCAAAGAGCCAAACAAACACAACAGCAGCCCATCCTGCTCCCGAATGATTGGTGAAATCAGCATGGTATCCGCCATTGATTCCGGCAATGATGAAATGGCACATCCCCATAAGCAGAGCTCCGGAGATCAGCACTGGCTTTCTTCCGACTTGATCAACCCACAAAACGGCTGGAATAGTTGCAAGGAACATAACAACACCAACGACACCAGAAGCCAACAGCGAAGTAGTGGACCCTCCAAGACCCAGCTTCTGGAAAATAAACGGTGCGTAATACAAAACAAAGTTAACCCCGGTCCATTGTTGGAAAACCATAATCAGAACGGCAACACAAACTCGCTTGAACGTTGGCTGATGCGTAATCATGGCCTTATATTGAGCCAATCCGAGTTTGAATCGTGACTTGAAATCGTCCCCTTGAAGATTAGGGAAGTTCTTTCGCGAAATCTCCTGTTCAAACATGTTTTGTGCCTTGATTTCCAAATATTCCATCTGCACCAATTCATCATGTGGAGGAAGCCCTCGAAGGTGCGCCAGAACTTGCAAACACTCCTCCTCTCTTCCCATTTGTATCAACCATCGGGGACTACTGGGCATGAACATTCCAAATCCCCCCGCCAAAATCAGGGCCGGAATGAGCTGAATGCAGATTGGAATCAACCACGCAGCATTACTTTGTCCATCTCCAGTTCCTCCTATAAAATTTGTCCCGTAGGTCAAAAAATAAAATATGAAAATGCCAAAGGTTATGGCTAGCTGCTGCATGGCGACCAAGGATCCTCTGATTTCTGGAGGTGCCAATTCGGCGTTGTATAACGGTACGATCATGGACAAGGATCCGACACCCATACCAGTAACAAACCTTCCTCCTAGAATGTATTTGTAATTACCACCATGTGTGCAGGCCTGAACGATCACGCCAACACAGAAAAAAAAAACTGCGACGTGAACTGTGGACTTACGTCCGAGCCTGTCGGCGAGGTAGCCGTTAGCCAAACTTCCAACCCACGCTCCCAACTCTAAAATCGAGGTTAACAAACCTTGCAGTACGGGGTCGTTGGCAATGGAATCGTTACCGATTGCCTTTCCAAAGGAAGTCATGGTCAACACTTGTCCGAACAGACTCTGGTTCGCACCATACACAAATCCTGCTAGGGATGCGAAAATGGCAAACGAAAATGTTTTCCGGTTAGCCATGAGCCCTTTGATTCCGGGCTTTCCTGCGATTTGTATTCGCTTCTCTGCAATGATCTCTTCAATATCCATGATACAAATTGTTTTCTTGTTTCCAAGAAAAAAAAAAAATTAATAAATAGATAAATAAAAAAAAGTAAGGGAGGTAGATAGTCATATATATACTATCACTTCTCTAACTCCGCTCCAATTCACCCGTGGAACAATGCTAAACCCCATAACCCCACCATTACCCCACAATGCGTTCTTTTCCAACGTTGAAACATTTTTACGGCTCTTCCTTGTTCCGCAATACCCACCCAAACATGAGTTTTTCCTTCTGTATCTATTGGTCTATTGATCTCATTATCACTGATTTCTTGCTATTTGAAAGGATTTCCTCGTCATTCATCCCGCTTATCTCCGCACATCCCAAACCAAAACATGCCCCGGTTTTGTTGTCGATCATTGCTGTTCATTAGTCAGAATAAAAGGGGGGCAAATTGCGAGCCGCACTCCGGCTAAATTACTAAAATTCATTTATCCGGAGTAAACCCGTCCAAGTCATCGCTAATCATAAGCTTATAATACATATTATCCTTTTAAACCGGGGAACCCCTCATTTTTGTGTCTGTTCCACAACGTTTTATGACGCAACTCCCCACTAGACGTTTCCATTGCAGATAACGATTGATCCATTGCGAATCACAATTCTTGCTCCCATTGCTTTATGGGTAATTTTAGATCTTAGGTAAATATTATTATTGTTGTTATTATTATTATTATTATTATACAATGCATTTATAATTAATTATCTGATTTTTTTTTTTTTTTCCTGATTTGCAGATGTTGCCTTTTTTTTTCTTTGTTTTTTGTTTTTTTGTATGTTTTGTTAAATTTCAAAGTTCGAATCGCTGACCGTTTACAAAGTCATCATCATCCATCATCTTGACGTCACCATCCGATTCCTGATCCTGTTGGTGATGATGATCATCAAGATCTTGTTCTTGTTGGTATTTTTGTAAATGCTTGACCAATTCTGACCCCTTGAGGTTGTAGTAATTGTATGAGTTTTGAATCTCCGTTTCATCGTAGAGATCAATATCTCCATCACTCTGCTGATAATGAGAGCGGGGTCTGGAAGAAGAGCCAACACGATTTCTGTAGTTCTCCTCCAATGAAGAGTCGTTGACATAGGTGAAGCCTTGAAAATTGGCCTGAATTCCAGGGGATAATGGGGTGGACGAAGTTTGCATGAACCCGCGGTTCACTGCCGAGGTGCTGGCTTGAGTGAATTCCGGATCAAAGTTCGAAGTGTCGGTTTCTGAAGTGACATGAGGCTTGAAAGGTGGGGCAATCTTCTTTTGCATCAAGAGGTCCCAATCAATATCGGAGAAAAATGGATGGCGACGCAACTCGCGTGCGTCGTCAATGGCGCCTAATCTGTGCTTAGGGTTTCGATTTAACAAGCCCTTGACAAAATTTCTTCCCTCAGCAGAAAGAGCATCTTTTGGGAACCG
This sequence comes from Blastobotrys serpentis, assembly GCA_003705695.2. NCBI lineage: Eukaryota > Fungi > Ascomycota > Dipodascomycetes > Dipodascales > Trichomonascaceae > Blastobotrys > Blastobotrys serpentis. The sequence continues at coordinate 59,705 of PPJG02000057.1, forward strand.
GACCTTGCCAAAGGCAATGTTCTTGTACATCTGCTGATTATCCTTGTCGTAGAATGGAGACCATCCACAACACATTTCGAAAACGAGCACACCCAATGACCAGAAATCAACCATCTTGGTGTATCCCTTGTCATCCAGCAAGACTTCCGGAGCCAGATATTCGGTTGTTCCGCAAAACGTGTTAGTCTTGCCATCTGCAGGGTTGACCTTTGATAATCCAAAATCGCACAGGGCAACATGTCCATTAGCGTCCAAAAGAACGTTCTCGGGCTTCAAATCTCGATATACAATGTCGTGGTCGTGAAGATTCTCCAGAGCCACAATCAATTCTGCAATGTAGAACTTTGCACGGTCTTCCTTGAAACGACCTTCCTTTTGCAAATGCCAAAAGAGCTCTCCGCCAGACATGTAGTCAGTAACAAAATATAGATCGGTTGGGGTCTGGAATGAGAACTTGAGCCCAACAATAAACGCTGATTCGGCTGCTGTCGTTCTCACTAAAATGTTTCGTTCTCCGATTGTGTGTGCCACCTCCTTCTTCTGCACAATCGCCTTCTTAGATAACACCTTCATAGCATAGATTCGTTTAGTATCCTTCTTACGAACCTGGTATACCTGTCCAAAAGTGCCCTTCCCCACTAGTCGCAGGACTTCAAAATCGTTGGGCCCAAATTGGCGTTGAGATACTTTCTCATAGGCGATGGAAACCCGGACCTGGCCCGGAACAAGCTCCTCATCGGTCCGAGAGTATAGGTCAAGCCATCGATCAACCGGCACCTTATCACTCAGGCTTGGCCGTATGCGTGCGTGGCCAAAATACGCTTCGTCGTCAGCAGCATCATAAATAGTGATGTCCACCTCGCCATGATCCGTGGTTACATCAAAAATGGCTTCGTCGCGCCAGGTCGGGTTGGACGGGTTAGCCGAAGAGGAATTGTTAGTTTGCGAACCCAATTTGGATAATGCTAAAGAAGAGGATTGTCTGGATTTAGAAGGAATTGCAATTCCAGACGGATGGTGTTGTTGGCCACCAGGGTTTGAGCCAGATGGTTCATGTGAGATGAATTCTGATGAATCAAAGGTGCAGACAACGTATGGGCGAGATTGCCCGCATTGAACCGGTAGGTTCCGTGCTTCGATCACCCGCACCTTAAGTCGGCCAGTAATGGGTGCCTTCTCTTGGCCGCCCTGATTATTATCTGCTTCCACGCGATCGTTATGGTGGTTCGTTGATAATGCTGTTGTCGGTTTGGCATTGGTCGTGGGCGGGAACGATGACTGATTGTTGGCTTCGGTACTATTGGTCGTGGTTGATACTGATGCAGCACGTGAATTAGTTGCTGTTGGTAGATTGCTTGAAGATGGCGTAGTTGATTGCGGTGTGGACGTATTAGAGGTTCTACCAAAACCGAACAAGGACTTTGCAAATTCAGGCATCATAGGTGATTAAAATAGAAGAAAAAAAGTGGGGAGCCTTCCTGTATTCTGGTTATTTCTCTCTCAAGTCTGATCAAGAATCTTGTTTGTGAGCTGATATGTCCTCTAACTTTTCCAGCAAAGCCGAAACATACACAAGCAACAAGAAATAAAAAAAAAAATTGCACAAAAAGATGCTTTGCTCTTTAATATATACAATGAGTGATAACAAACACCAGCGAAAATCTGCGTTTGGGGGGGGAGAAGGAAACAATAATGGGAGCGAGCGGCTTTAACTCCGGAAACGGACTACCGGGATAAACTTCCCCGACGCGCGGCTGGCGGTGATTATTAATGGATTTCTTCGATTTCAAAGGCCGTTCTTTCGATTCGATTCGATTCTAAGCCACGAATCTGGTGATCTCGAGGTGGCAAATCCGAGAATCTGCCATCGTGGCTTTGCACCCACCAGAAGGTGCGTGTCTATCCCGTGGAATTGGTGCCGTGCGTTTGGTTCTTTTCTAGAATGAAAGCCGCCCGCAGGGCACCCTTGCCTCCGGCGGCTTCTTTTTTCTCCGAAAAGAAGCAAAAAAGGTGGCTCCACTTTGTGGAGATGTTTTCGCCATATGTGCATTGTACTTGGGCTATGTATGCAATCGACAATTGACTGTCGCATATACTCCCACAATTCGAAACACTCACATGACAAGTCAAATTTCGCTTCGAATTCGAGTTCGTTTACTAGTGCAAAACCTGAAGAGCCTATACGAACGTCTGTCAGCTTGTTCTGCCTTATCAAACTGATACCCCGCAGATTCCAACGGCTTGCCGGTCGTAAAATCTGGAGAGAACGGTCCGATGCGGCGCGGATCATAGTTTAAATACCAAAAATACGACGATGACACAAACGAACCAATACAAAGAGTAACAATGGCCCAAGAAAACCCTGTGGCAGTGGTGGATGTTTCTGAGATCAATCAAGAAACCGCCGACAAGCTCGTGGATGCAGCTTCGACGTTAGGCTTTATTTTTATTGAAGGGTCCGATTTCACCCAAGAGGACGTTGACCAAGCATTTGACCTCTCTAAAAAGTTCTTTGAGCTACCGGTGGAAGACAAAAACCAGGTTCCAATCGACGAGACCAACTATGGATATTCGGCTATGAATTTGGAAAACTTGGACCCAGAGAAGAACGCCAAAGGCGATCCTAAGGAAGCGTTCAATTTTGGACAATTCCAAAACGGACAATTGCCGCACAAGGTCCCTGAATACTTTGAAAAGAACATGGACCAGGTCCAATACCTGCAAGATAAATGCCACCAACTTAGCGTTCGTCTTTTAAAACTTCTGGGAATGGGGCTCAAGATCGAAAACGACCCCGAATGGTTTGCTAATAGACATCGCGCAGATGCCAAATCAGAGTCAATCTTGCGATTTCTCTATTATCCAGGTCAGAAAAAGACTGATCCTCAGGAGATCATCCGAGCCGGTGCTCACACCGACTATGGAACCCTGACTCTGTTGTTCCAAAGGAAGGACCAAGAAGGTTTAGAAATCTTCTCGCCTGTGACCAAGAAGTGGACCCCGGTGCCATTCTTACCTGCTAAGGACGAAAAGGCTTGTCCTCCATTGGTTGTGAATATTGCCGACCTGTTATCGTTCTGGACAGCCGGTGTGTTGAAGTCTTCGATTCATAGAGTAAAATTCCCACCAAAGGTTCAGGAAACCGGCCAGGATAGATATTCCATCGTTTATTTCTGCCACCCAGAAAACACGACTCTTCTGGAACCAGTTCCTAGTCCAATAGTATCTGCTGTTAAGGGTCGTGGGGCTAACTCGGGCGAACTAATGACTGCCAAACAACACTTAGATAAACGTCTGGCCGCCACATACGGCTGGAAATATTAAATAGACAGTTTTCTCATTTTTTGCTACATGCGTCTCTATAACTCTATAATACACCTTCAAACTTTTTCATCATATGCATTGTTTGTTCCATGAACATCAAGGTCAAAATGGTGTGAGGTCCAATTCTCATCAAATGTGGGACAAATCCCTTATATAATGCTAATGGACCCTCGATGCTGACTGTTTTGACTAAACAATCGAACGGATTCTTGTACATATTGCCTTTTTGATTGTACATTCTGGTCATTAAAACGTCCCATGGGTTCATCACCACACACACACCCAATCCACTAGCAGCAGAGGATAACAAATGTCGGACAGGGCCATCTTCGACAATATCGTATCTGGCAATCAGATGCTTGGTCCAATTGTAAATTGGCAACTGTACACTTGAGCCGGCACCTGTACGCAAGATGGCGGCATCAACACCTCTATAAAGGCCCTTAAAGCCTTCAGTTCGGAAAATGGTGGAAAGACCATCAAATACTCCCTTATAGTGGGTTTGTGCACCAACTTTGAAAACCGGGGAATACGATTGCATTCGGGTTTTGACTAAATAAAACGGCGACCCCATGATGGCCCCCATAATACCACTACTGGCACCAGCAAATACGTTAATAGGCACCTGCTGGCTCTTTGGATCATATCCCAAGAGGGAGTTCACCCCTTCTCTAACTGGCTCATAGAATCCTAATCTACATCCGTTGAGGCCAATCTGATAAATATATGCAGAGATCAACCCACGTTGCACCCCTCGAATACCTTCATGTTTGAAAATCGTCCCCAGGCCCTGAAATAATCCAGTGTACACTTTCTTGGCTTCTCCCTTAACAGCAAGCTCTCCCTGTAATTGCATCCGGGTCTTGACCAACTCGATAGGATTCGTCACCGTGACGGCACCACAGGCCGCAACGCCTCCGGCTATAAACCCACCAACTGTACTCAGCTGTTTCTTCTGTTCACCGCTGTTGCTCATCGAAGGATGAAAATGTAGAAATAAAAATGTTACGAAATTCCACTTTATGAGGGGTAATGGAATGACTCTCCGCGAGTGCCTCCGAAACCGGCAATAGTCGGGCCGCAGGGATTTTTTGCCGACATCGCTGAAAAATTTCAGTTGCAGATCTGGTCTGTTGAAGGAATTGAAATACCGGTTAACAGTATTGCCCTGCGGGCCGCGTTCTTTTCTAGAAAAGAACCAAAAGCACTTCTCTCGGCGGCCTCGCAGAGCTACCTTTTTTGCTTCTTTTCGGAGAAAAAAGAAGCCGCCGGAGGCACAAAATTAGCGCTTTATCCACTTGATCCGGACAATGCTATATATCTTGTCCATGGTAAAACCCAGCTGTAAACAGTACTGCTAATATTTATAAATTGTTAGTGTTTCGATGGCTCGGTGGGAGTGGTAGTAGTAATGTACATATGATACATATATAGGTTTTGAATACAGTTGGGAAGTTCATCAACATCACCTCGCCCATGTCATTCTTAAAGTTCCTTCAGAGAACAGGGATTGTGGCTTCACTGCCTCCAACCGAACAGACAGTGCTCAATTTTAGGGCTATACAATCCCCTCTAGAAAGTCTTCTTGTTAGAAGCGATCAAGAGTTGGGGGGCTACAGCACGGCCCATTTGGATATTGTCAAGAACCAACCAGCCGAATCATCCACAAACGGAAGTGAGGGCTCCAGCGCAGTTCCATCACAAGTAACTACTGATGCATCGTCTCCTGAACAATTTGGACGCTTTCACGGGAATTTGAGTTTAGATTTGCCTCCATCAAGACCTGATGTGGTGCAGTCAGGATACGCAATGTTCCGAACAAGAGACATGAAACCAACGTTGAAAAACCCATTCCAGTCGGAGTTCTGGAATTGGGAAAGATGTGACACACTCTTGCTGAGGGTTCGTGGAGACAGAAGAAAGTATTTCATTAACATCCAAGCGGAGACTCCGCTAATCACAGACTTATTCCAACATCGATTGTTCCTGAAAACGCCTGGTCAGTGGGAAATTGTACAGGTTCCATTAAGTGATTTCATTTTGACCAATTGGGGTATTATTCAACAGCAGCAGGAAATGGATGTCCAGCATGTTCGAACCATTGGCGTGGGGCTGATTGATAAACAATACGGTCCCTTCTCTCTGGACATTGACTGGATCAAGGTTATCAGCAGTGAACTGATTTCAAAGGATATGGTGAATAACCAAAATGCAAAGAATGCAAAACCAACACCGGGGAAGCGTTTGGATACTGATGATTAAACTTATTTAATAATATTATTCACAAAATTACTCTATTTGGTACCAACTTTAACATTGGTTACCGGTTCTCCTTCAATCACCATAACACCACCAAAAACACGTACAACAGAATGGTCATCTTCATTGTCAACGATCAGCTCATCAACTTGGATAGTCTTTTCGCCCACGTTGAGATCGTTGATTCGTAGCACTTGGAATGCATTAGTTCCATCATCAGACACCTCACTCCGTCCAAGCTTCAACCTCACCCCGGTGAATGAAGTGGCATGGATGATGGACTTCCCATCATCCGTAATCTCTCCAGGAGACTCATATTTGCCGATCGGGAATACCAGTTCTAACAGGGAATCCAATTCACTTGCTCGACATTGGCTCCAGCTAAACACGAATGTGTCATAAAACTCTTGCTCGAGCTCCACCCCCCTACGGGAACCTCCTGACTTACGAACCAGCCACTCTGGCGAACGGTAATCATAAAACTTGTCAAGGGAATAAAAGTGATCCCATGAGGCTACTAATGACATGAGCCCCTTTCGCATTTTCCATGCTTTGCATGTATTTGTACGAGAATCTTGCAATGAATCCTCATCGTCCTTCTTGTTTCTATATCGCGTTCTCCTTTTTAATGAGGTGGGCTGCTTTACTCTATTATCCCATGCAGCCCACAATTTTCCAATGATGCTGTCAGTGTGTTTGGGCAACACTTTTTGTTCCTTGCTATCTTTTTCGGTTTTTAACATCATCAAGTTGGACGCAGCTTTGTGCGCCAAATTTGGGTAATTTTGAACGGATGCATGCTCAATAACATAGGTATCGTACCATAATGGATGAGCTTCGGTTGAAAACACAAAGTTGGAGTACTCTTGATTGAGAGGATGGTCAGGCGAAAACAGCAGATATAAATATTTGACTGTTTCGGAAAGGAAAAAGGATTCCATGCGATCCTGGAGCTTTCCGTCCCTTACGTCGTGGATGCCTGCATATCCACATGGGGTTTTGCAGAACTGTTGCAAATCCGACATTATGCCCTTACCGACTTGAAGATAAAATGGATCTTGGGTCGCCTGGTAAAGATAATAATTGGATTCAATAAATTCTGGTCGCAATGGGTACCATTCCAATTCGATTGGATCTAACCGGTCCATGGGGAAGTTGGGCGTCTTTTTGGCAAAATCTGAGGTCACTCGGCTGGCCCTAACTGTATTCCACCGTTCAGGAATCCCGCCATATGTTATCCAAAGCTTATAATAAGCTAAATGGTTTCTAATGGCATCTTCGATGTTTCCCGCCAGCACTTGAAGTCCAGGGAAGAAGGCGGCCAAGGAATCAATCCAGCTGGTCATTCCAATCCCAGTTTGAAAGTTGATATTGTTGAATACCCATCCGTCATAGGCATATGATTTTAACGATTGGTACATCCTGTCATAAATTGAGAAGAACTGTTCATCGCCAAAGAGCACGTAGTATTTCAAGGCATATTCATAAAACGAGTCTATGCTTGCACCCACACCGGTGATGGGCGATTTCCAGTGTCCGGTGGACGAATCGATGGACATTGCGACCAGGTCCAGGTCCGATCTTCTGGCCCACAATTCGAAAAAGGCCCTCTTGGCTGCACTTTCAAATCTGGGGTCCCCAGTCAATCTGGATAGCAGCCCAAATTCCAATAGCAAGCTGCCAGCCCCGGAGCTACATGTTTCATTTATGTACTTTTTCCCGATGGGCACAATGCCATGACGCAGATTTACTCGAGGATGCGGGATTCCTGAATCTGTGTTAAAGGCCGGGAGCAGTCTCTCCCCGAGATCATAGGCCAGGGCTAACAATTCGCCTCTGTATCCCGGTTTGGTCTGACCCCATTTTGGTACTGATGCATAGAGATGTGAGGAGAGCAGACCACCCAATGCACGGATAGTGGTTTCAAATACTTGAACTGTAGACGATACATTGAAGCTAACATACTTTGCAACGTTGTCGATTTGATGATGGAATTCCTCCGTCCTGTTCAAAATGGCAAACATGTCCAAACTATCAATCAATGTTAATGAATATCCGCCCAAAACATCATTTAATACGAATTCATTCGGATCAGACTCGTTTCTCGAAACTCCAATGCAGCTTATAGGTCGTAATTCGTCATCTGGGAATGCAAAGTTGTAGTAGCTGTCCCAAGCATGGTCGAACATTGAGACGGCTTCGGTTTGAAGCTCATGCAAATGTGGTTTCGAAAACAGCCCCGCTGCATAATTTAACCATAATGATAATAGTGCTAACCGCTGTAGCAGCGGGATCATTTAATAAGTACTTACTGTTTTCGAGCAAGATGTGTTCCGTCCGCCGCAGGCCTAGGGATGTTCGTTAATTGTTGATAGTAGAGAAGTAGGAGACCATTTGGTTCAGATTTGTAAATTTAAGTGCAACAAAAAATAAAATAAAATTATTGCAAACAAATTGTATTTATATGCTGAAGCTCTTGATGATTTCTTTCGAGAGATTTTTGCTAGGTAATTTCTATTTATTTTGGTTGTGGGATTGAGGTGGTGTGGTATTGTTGCAGTTTGGCTCTTGTAATCTATCTGATACTTATTTACCTGATTGATACCTGTAAACATTATTGGGTTTCGCAGAATTAGCTAATTACCTTTTCTTCTTCGTTCTGGAGTATAATAAAGGATCCACGAGAAACATAACACAATCCCTGTGCCCACCTGTGTTTATCGCTAGCCAACTCCGGATCGATGCCCTACACTATCAAGCACGTGACTTCCAAATAAGGTATATCGAAAACAAACATTATAAACTCTGAGCTTCCATATAAAACGAGCCACCCCTGATAACTGGGTTACATATATCCAAGAAGCTTAAATTCCTAAATCCAAACAATCAAATAAAATGTCACAACCATCACAACAAACTTCGTCTAGTGCAACCAGCAACAATGCTGCAAATTTAGTCCAACCCCTACACCACAGTCTGGGGGTAGATAATTCGAGCAGGTATTCTGTCCACCAGAAGAAGCTTTTATCGTAAGTTTTGATTTTTTTTTTTCTTCCTTTACCATTCATCAATAATAACTTTGGAGTACTAATTATCGCACACTAGTACCACTACCTTCTGTTCTCCAACTGACAACTTGTCATCTCCCTGCTCGTCGAAGCTGAGGGATCACAAGAACAAGAGACTAGCAAGACTGACAACATTGAAATATCAGTTAAACTTGAATCATTCGGAAAATGAGTAATAATTTTTTTTTTTAAAAAAAACAACAACAAAAAAATACCTAGTCCACATCGCTCTTTTATTTATTTAGTATTCATTATATATTATCATTGTCTTTATAGTCAACACAGACTAGTTTTACCGCGGGAAACACAATTTTTGCAAAAATCGTACACCGCATTATTAAACGTCCATTTAATCAATTATCTACAACACAACCGCTGATAAGAAAATAAATGTGCCGATTATGCATTATGAGTTGTTGGATAGGGCACATTGCACGGCTGGATTCACTCTACAGTCTGTCGACCACATTGACAGGTACATATAATATCAATTAGGATTCACTACACCTATAGATTGCATTTTAATCAGCTTCCAAAAAGGAGGAGATCTTGCAGTAGTACTACTTGAGTCCATATGCTTTCCGACTCTACTACAAGCACAAATGATTAGAAGGGCACCCGTCGAGTGATTGGGTAGGTGACTTTGTAATATTCTACTTCACCGGTTTTAGACATTTAGTGAGATTCCTAGTTACTACATCCCAATTCCAATATAGATAGCCGTCATTACATCATACAATAGCCGCTAAAGAGCTAGATTCTTTTTGCCAAAACGATAAGACACTTCAATGTTAACTTCGAGTGAATAGATAGGTAACATTGCAAGAGCTCGAGGCAATTTGACCGGAGAGAACTCATTCCATCCAAGTAAATATGTATCTATCAACAACTAAACTAAAATGAAACAGACTATATTGGTATAACCTTTAAAGAATTCTTACAACATTGCAATTGAAATCTCTATATACATCTTAGGATTCAAAATTAAGTCCCTACTGGGTACTACATGTAGTCCGTGGAAAAGCTCCAGCTCCAGCAGGGTCCAGCACCAAAAACAAAACGCAAAATGTTAGGGCTACGATTTCCCAATACGTTTTTGCGGCGTTAAAGCGTTTTGGGAGAGGGAAAATGGGCGAAAAGGATATGTTGTGCGGCTGTTGTGAAAAAAATGTGACTGTGTTTTTGAAAAAGGGCATGTCAAAAAATACGCTGAAGGAGTAAAGCTCAACACGCCAAACTCGCACGCCAAACTTCTATCATCCCAAAACAAGCATAGCTTTTTTTTCAAGTCAACCTCGACAAAAGTTCAACGACACCATAGTAACACGACACAATGGCTAGAGGACCAAAGAAGCACATGAAGCGTCTCGCCGCTCCAAAACACTGGATGCTTGACAAGCTCTCCGGTACTTACGCACCAAGACCAAGCGCTGGTCCACACAAGTTGAGAGAATCTCTTCCTCTCATTGTCTTCATTAGAAACAGATTGAAGTACGCTCTCAACGGCCGTGAAGTCAAGGCTATTCTCATGCAAGAGCTCGTCAAGGTCGACAAGAGAGTTAGAACCGACCACACTTTCCCAACTGGTCTTATGGATGTTATTTCCCTTGAAAAGACTGGTGAACACTTCCGTCTCATCTACGACATCAAGGGAAGATTCGCTATCCACAGAATCACCGAAGAAGAATCTCAATACAAGTTGGGCAAGGTCAAGAAGGTCCAACTTGGAAAGGGCGGTATTCCTTACGTTGTTACCCACGACGGCAGAACCATCCGTTACCCAGATCCTCTCATCCGTGTTAACGACACTGTCAAGATCAACCTTGAATCCAACAAGATCGAATCCTTCGTCAAGTTCGACACTGGTAACCTTGTTATGTGTACTGGTGGTAGAAACTTGGGACGTATCGGTGTTGTCACTCACCGTGAACGTCACCCAGGTGGATTCGACATGGTCCAAGTTAAGGATAGCCTTGACAATGTTTTCGTCACTCGTCTTTCTAACGTTTTCACCATTGGCGAAGGCAGCAAGCCTCTTATCAGTTTGCCAAAGGGCAAGGGTATCAAGCTCTCTATTGCTGAAGAAAGAGACAGACGTCGTGCCCAAAAGGCTTAAGTTGATGATGCAGGTATTTGTATAAACTAAGAGGAAACGTAAAAAATAATAAATCTTTGTTCAAGTTCAACAAACAACACTGTAGATAAAGCGGGTATGAAGACGAATGATAATAATACTAATAATAATAAAATGGACAAAAAAACAACAATAACTTAGTGTATCATATCACTTTATGCATCTTTGTCACATTTATCATCTGTAAAATGTTTAGGTAGTAGCCCAATCACAGATTCTCCGCCGTAGAATTGGATTTCAAAATTTCGCAACCCGAGCTGCTCCAGGACCACGGTGATGAAAGGTTTCATAAAGTCGTTGAAGACCACGTCTACTTGTTGTGTTGTTTCTGGCTCTACATTCTGTTCACTTTGTATCACATTGGGCACAGAATAGTACGGCCATGGTGTATGCGGAGTGTCATCACCAGTACTTCCAAAATCATCGTGTGTGACGTAACCTCCAGTTAGTTGTAATGCATCTTCCTGGTGTAGCTCCAACGGAGCTTGGCCGGGTACGGGTGGAAAGACAAATTCGTTTTCTGTCCGGCCAGCTGGAAGTCCAAGATCCTCAAAATCTAGCAATCTGGATTCGAAAAAAATTCTATCCTGCCTATTCAACATGGGTAATATCTGCTTGGCCTTGTCCATTGGCACCGATTTCAAAACCATCCATTTACTCGGGAAGGGTGAGACAATATATCCCGTGTCCTTGGTGAACGGTCCCTTGATCAGGTCATAGCGGATCCCACCCGTGTTGATCATGACAAATCTCGGCAAATCGTGGTTTTGTGGGTCGTCAGATTCCACCATTGGCAGGATCACTTCTTCCAACAATGAAAAGATGTTATTAGCACTCGGATACTTGGCTTTATTAGTGTAATAACTGTGAGGCACACAACCAAGATGATCTGTGAGATTGAGCATCTGTCTATATTCAACAATTGCATTTGAAACCTCCGTGCCGTGGACGGTATGGAAACTGTCGGCGGTGGTGTTTGAATGGTGTATCAATGAATCTTGGTTAAAATCGATATAAGTTCTCGAGAATTCCACCATTCCATCATCCTTTTTCTTATCGGTCAAACTAGCCCATCCAACTGTCTCCAAAAACCTGCCGCTTTGCAGGGCTGCTGCAGCCTCGTCAATTACCACATAGTCCCGAATGTGACTGTGACCGCCTAGTGCCTGGATCGGTGTGTCTGGACAATGCTTTCTTATGGCACTGACGATGGAATTGAATTCGCTCGAGAATCGGACTGGGATATGACCGGCAATCAAGAACACGTCTATCTGACTGCCGTATTCTTCAAGCGCCTGCTGAAACCAATCTTCTTGGACTGCGTCTTCTACTGCTGTCACTCTGGTCTGCGGGTCATTGCCATTGAAATTGAACAAAAACCCAAATGCCATGACCTTTAATTTCTGGTTCTTAGTTTCAAACATTCGAAATTTGTGTCCGACGGACTTCCAGTCGTCGCCAACCCAAATATCTACATTTGACGTGACATATTTGTCACCGTAGTGGGTTGAGAGCACATCAAACTCTTGCTTGCAAATTTCATATTTATACAGCTCATGGTTTCCGATGGTAACAATATCTAAATCGGCTTCCTTGAAGAGCTGTTGAGAGATTGCCCCGTCCGGGGTCGTGGCATCACTCAGACCATTGCCATCATGGCGGTCGCCTGTATCCACAACCACCAAGTCGACATTTTTCTCATCGGCCCTATCACGCATGTGCGTGACAAAGGATATGTAATCTCCCCAATCAGATGAGAATTGCGGTTCGAGCAAATGGCCAGGCAGCCACCCATGGGTGTCTGTCGTGTGTAAAAAGTTGATTTCCCCCCATTCCAGATCTCGAATCTGTCGCCCGGAACAACCCCCTAAGCTCCATATTATTGCAAAAAGAACGTATGGAATAAATCGGCACATACTATTTTATAAATATACTTTCGCCTAGACGCCGATAAGACAGAGAGTCTTTTGATTTCCCTTTGGCGTCCGCAGGATATTTGAATCTACTTTATCGGCCTGCCGACGCCACTCAAAAGCCAAAACAATAACTTGTTCGTGCCTGAATGACCTACAGCTTGAACATGTGGGGTGTTGCAGCCTAGTGACAAGACGTGACACTGTTTGTCCCATTCACACACTACCTTATCAATTTCCCGTAACTACCGTCACAATAAAAATAACCCACCCAACTCGGTTTCTGGCGAATTGACAGGGGATCATAGCTGCTTTAAACACACATGTAACCGAATACAGAAACGAAGATTTTAATTACTGGATCTAGAATGATAACCTACTATTCAAG
>PPJG02000058.1:8973-39198 GCA_003705695.2 Blastobotrys serpentis
CCCCCCCCCCCCCCGAGTTTCGTCTAGTGAGTCTACAAGTAGATATAATTCACCCCTCTATGGATCTGAGAGAAGTGAGCGACATGAACAAACTTCAAGGGGGCCTAAGAGAAAGAGGAGTTCTCACAGACAGTTCAGAATTCCTACAGAAGCTTGCAGAAACGGGAGAGAATTCAAACACAAAACGAATGAGATTAACACAAAGTTTTTGGAACAGCAAAGGATATTGCAAAGAAAGAAGTTGGAATTGGACGAACAAGCCCAATTAATTAAGACTCAGGAGTTAGATATTGTCAGAATGGAAGCTGAAGCTAAGATACGTGAACTCGATGCTAGAATTGCTGCTCAAGAAGAAGAACGGAAAGCCAGAGAAGAAGAAAGGGCTGAATTCAAGGATTTGAAAGCGGTGTTAATGGCTAGGTTAGCTTCGGCTGCAGAGAATGGTAGTATAAGCGAAATAGCCACATTAAGTTCAGTTATTAATGGACTAGGAAAATGATTGTATTCACTAACCTCATCTTGATATCTAAGTGATAAAATTTATCTTCTGTTGTATGTCATTTGATGTCCCCCAGTTTCCTTAAGGTGCCATAGCATTTCCGTTACGTCATATCGTGTGTCAACTCTGTGATTTTCTTCATTGCCCTCTGTTTCCCCAGATTGATTTCGTCGGTTGCTCTGTTGCATTTCAAATTGGTCCTCGTCCTCGTCTTCGTCCTCGTCCTCGTCTTCGTCTTTGTCTTCGTCCTCGTCCTCGTCCTCGTCTTCGTCTTCGTCGTTCTCATCCACATAGTCATTTATTTCCCCTCTGTTGCCCTCTCTGCTAATGAAATTCTGCAAAATTACCATTGCTCTAAGCATGTTCACTGCCTCAACAATGTCTTTCCGCATCTCTCTATCGTAGTGTTCCGGATTCTTCCCTTTGCGAATTCTACACCGTAATTCTTTGAAAAGGGGGAATCGTCCCTTGAGCCTTCCGAAGGCTTTTTTAATTGCAACTCTTTGTTCGACCACTACACTATTATAGTATGCCTCTTTTCTTGTAAGCCCATGTGCATCCCTCTCATTCTGTGCGTTTGACCTAGGTCTGGTTTTGTATGGTGTAATAAGGTAATTCCTGAGCGGATAAGCTTTATCTCCAAGAAGAAACTGGCCGGAGGAAAAGAACCTGTCAGCTTTCACACTAATTTTACACTGCCGAAACGTCGCCGCATCGTGCATGGACCCAGGGAAACCGCTGGCAAAATAGATGAATTCTCCCTTTGTGTTCACTACAGCTTGTGCGCTGAGAGAATAATCACATTTATAGCTGTAGAATATTCTATGGTTTGCCTCTGGTTTGTAATGGAGCTTGATTTTGGTGCCATCAATATACCCAATGCATCCAGGAATTGGATTTGAACCATCCTGAGCTAATTTCCTCCTCTCGTGTGAATTTGGCCACCTTAAATATTCATTTTCCAGACTCAATATAGCCTCAACTACACGCTTGAAAATTTTAGGGCCAGACCCATATCCAATGCCAAAGTCGGAGGTAATTTTGCTATAAGCAGTCGGGCTTACGAAGTAACGTAGTGTGCAGGCCAATTGGTGCTTAACGGAAAACTGCTTCTTAACCCCATTGCGGTGGAACGTCTCATGGTGCTCAATCTTATCCAATAATTTGTGAAACACTTCCTTTGACGTATGGCACAGGGTCTGCCATTGACCCCAATTCTCGTCTTCGATATGTCTTGAGAAGGTAGGCAGCTTGGGAATCTGTCTTCGTTCTGTAGTAGTTCGTTCTTGTTCGACTTGTTCTCTTAGGGCGATGAGGGCGATCAGAGCTTTTTTGTAATCGACGCTTTGATTAACTTGAATCGGCTTCCATTGATTAAAATCATCATCCAATGGATTGCAAATAAGGTCGGGGAACAGATTCGTAGTTAGCATATGTTGGTACAAATAATCCACATCTTCAAGATTGCCATTTAGATAACTGTCATTATTTACAAGTAGGTTAAAAATGGATCGTTCACGAGCAATTTGATTAAGATACATCTTTTGAACAAGTGCAAGTTTACATTTCTCGATGTCATCATCGATATCATCCAATAACTGTTGTTTTCCTGACTTTCTAGGCATGGTGCTAAACCTTGGACGGCAACAATATTATCATGAAATTATCTACATATGGTAGAAATATACAATACCCAAACCACAACCAAAACATATAATTTGCGGCTGAAGTGGAAGGCTGGTCAGATCACCGGTACAATGGATAATACAAATTATAATCATGATGGGGCAAAAAAGGTGGTCACGTTTGAATTATAAAATATACATTATAAGCTATAATATTTGCTTATAATCATAATGTCAATCCCAACTTGACAACCCCGATTGTCTTACTAAGACACTGCCTTCACAAGGAGCCGATTGTTCTCCCTGATTCACCGTAATATTGCACAGTTTCCAAATTGCAAAATTCTAGCTATAGGACCCTGGTGGTCGCCCACCACGGCAGTAGACATGTTCCAGGTCAAAGAAAATGCATTTGCAGCTGTGCGCGTTGGGAGTTACAGCCATACTAACTCCAATACTAAATCACACAAAGCTGCAGGATTTCACGTCACCACCTCGAAAGCCATGTTATTTTTTTCATTTTTCAAGACGCTAATAGATCATGAGGTGAGCATCATTTTATAGCTAGAGCAATGTGCCAACTAACATTCCTTTTAGATCACGGTGGAATTAAAAAACGATTTGTCCATTAGAGGAACTTTGAAATCTGTTGATCAATATTTAAACCTCAAACTTGATAATGTTACGACATTGAACGAAGCCGATTACCCTCATTTAAGTGCAGTCAAAAACCTCTTTATTCGTGGCTCAGTTGTTCGTTATGTTCATCTACCTTCAAACGCTGTCGACACTGCTTTACTGGAAGATGCTTCCCGAAGGGAAGCGTTAGCTCAATCTGGAAAGGCCATTAAGGGTCAGTAATTCTAATTGCTCAATTTCTGAGCACGCACTAAATAGAACCCATGTGCCAATTTCCGTAATGTGACATATTTAACGACCCATTTTCCCTTTGATCTTACAACGGTATCCATTTGCAACCCCGCAAGCTAATTATCGAGGAAACGTTACGATATATTGCAAATCAAAACGTCAATAGTAGTTTAGTAAATAGAATCATCAATTAAACCTCAAGACTTTTCGACTGGAATCTTTCGTCAAGTGAAGATTTGTCATCAGAGTCGATGTAAATCATCTATTTTTCTTACAAATGCACGTTGTACTATATTTGGATCCATATTCACTCGAAGCAACGAAGTTTATTGGCGTGAAACTACATGGTCAAACATATCTCTCTCAATGCTGTTAAAACCGATATTTGGTCTCCCCAAGTCTGTATGTGCTAGCGGCCCACTTCTAGAAAGGTTTGAATTACTGAATCTTTTGAATCGAGCAGCCAATTTAATGGATACCTCATGCACAAAAATCTAGAGAGAAGTCATTGCTTTGCCGTTGTATATGAACCTATTGAGTGACGTTACAAAAGCCGATATGATCTTATAGATTCTGTATAGTCTACCGATACAAAGTACATACAAGATAGTTACAGTGACATCATATTCGAAGACTGGAATCAATTTCTGACGGTTCTAAATATGATATTACAAACTCTTGTAGTAAAGTACCTAAGCACATAAATAATGACATTGATTATGACCTCTAATATTTGCAATACATTAGTGTGTTGTAAAATGCCCGACAAATACTTCAGCACTCGTGGAAACTGAGTGATGCCCAATTTTATAAATGAATAATATGCAATATGAAAAAATGATATTCGGATATTCTTACCAGCGTTATTCTTGGTTCCACAACCTCTACGTTAATGTGAATGAGTACTGGTTTCCGAATTGAAGATATTACCAATCCAAATCGCCCTTGTATGTCGCTTACGTAAGCAAACCTACCAGTGTTTATGCTTAAATTAATATGAGAGATCTTTGTACATGCGGCCCTCCCGCTTTTGATAATGTTATAGGACTAGTACTTAACTTGACTATTCGTCTTGTGAGCTCAACAGAGACACGTAATATAATTATCCAACTAGGCACATAATGCACCTTTCTTAACATTCTCCACTGCCATATCAATGTAATCTGTGATTGGTGGTGCTTGAACTTCAGGGTTTTTGGCCAGATCGTCCCACTTTCTGACCTGTAACTTCTCTTGCAACCATGGATCCTTCTCTGCCTCTTTTAATTCATCTTCGGACATTGGACCTCCCTGATATTTTAATGTAGCTTTACTAGCATCGGTCAATGCGTCATAGTAAGATTTATCAGCTCCTGTCAAATATCGTTTTGCAATAACATGGCCACCAACTAGCTGACATACTTTCTCTGAGAAGCCAAAATCACGCAAGTAGCATTCCCCAAACTTATCGTGAGATCCTTGGCCGACAAAATCCCCTGAAGGAGAAATCATATCTGGAGCCTTTTCAATTGCAACTTTCGTGGACGGGATAAAATGTCCAATATCGTGTAAAAGAGCTCCTAGAACTGTGTCGTCATCGGCACCACTCTGCTTTGCCAGCATGGCAGCTTGTAAGGAGTGCTCTAATTGGGAAATAGGTTCCCCAAGGTAATCACCATGCTCTTGACGAGTGAGATACTCAAATAATGCTTCAACTTTCTGTTGCAAATAACTGGAATCCATTTTCAGTGGAATTGACGTGAGGATTGAGGGGATCATTTTATAAATGTGAACATAACGGCGGTAATATTCACGTTTCCGAAGACCTTTCAATGCAGATCTCTCTTAATACATTTTCGAACATCTCGTTTATGGGACATTAACTTAATTTGGAACTTTCTCCTACCCTATCGGGTTTCGTTTGTATAAAACGTGTTCGGTGATATGTTGACTAATCGTGTGACCCCTCAACTTCAGATATATAAATATGGATATCAATCACAGATCAGATAGTCCGTGAAGCAAGCTTAAAAAACAACAACACCCAGAATGTACCAATTGAGTAAAGATCAAATTGATTTCTTCGAGGAAAAAGGATATTTAGTTATCCGTTACGATGAACATCAACTATTTGAAAAAGAGGATATCCAAAACTGGACCTCCGAAATTGAAAAATGGCCCCGCGAAAAGAACAAATGGATGCCATATGATGAAATTAATGCCCAAGGTGAACGTCAATTAATGCGAATTGAACGCTTTTGTGACTACCATCCCGAATACCAAAAGTTCATGAGGGGTGACGCAATTGCAGAAATCCTTTCACAGCTTACGGGGAAAAAAATGTATCTCTTCAAGGACAAAATTAATTTCAAATATCCAAGAGGGGGTGGGTTCGGCGCCCATACGGATGCACCAGCCTACACCCACGTGGGTGACATCACACACTTAACTGTGAATGCGGCAATCGATAAGGCCACATTGGAGAATGGCTGTTTGGAAGTGGTTGATGCCTCACATAAGATGCAAGTTGACTATGTTGACAAATGCATCACCAAGGAATGGGAAGATGGTCATGATTGGACTACTGTGCCATTGGATGTTGGCGATTTGATTTTCTTTGGTTCTTATCTCGCGCATCGAAGTGGGCCAAACACTACACAAACTCCACGAAGAGCACTTTACGCAACTTATCACAGTTCTGATGAGGGTGACAAGTTGAGAGATACCTACTATGCGCACAGATATGAAACTTTCCCTCCAGATCATGAGCGCGTAAAAGGAAAGGATTATTCCGAAGGCATTGCCCAATACGCTTTTGCCGCCCCATTCAGTATTAGCAGTTAGTAAATGTAGTATTAGTAAATTAAACGTGGTTTGAATATGACACTTTTGCAGCTTGAATACAATTTCATCGCGAAACGAAGCTCGGCACGTGCGACAACTGCATACGAGTGATCGGCATGATCGGCAAAAGTCAAGCAGCCGTTTTATAACTTAAGGTTGTAAGGTTGCAGTTACCCCTTGCCACGTGCGCGGGATTCCTCGATAAAAGCTCGGAACCCCCCACCATCTAGTGACCCTGGAGAACACACACGGAAGTGTGGCAGGCCAATAAAATGGCCAATATATGACATGTTGAAGGGGGGTGGAGGAATAATGAACTTTGCATTCGAGCGTTAGCGCGGCTAAGGACCGTTAACATTCTGGCAAGGTACAACCAATAGGACGGATGAGCGTTTAACACATGTTTTTGATTCCGGTAAGGTTAAATTGGTATAAGAATAGGCAATTCGTAGTGATCCCGTTAAAAACGTCAATCAATCCAGTCTGATCAACCAATTGAGCAATGGAAACGAATATCACACCGGATTCAAAGAGTCCTACCTTGAATGCTAAGGTAGACACCACTGAAGTTTATGATACTAGTTCTATTGAAGAACAACCAGTTAGTGAGACTCAGAGAGTTGGGGCAATTGCAACAATTGTATTCTCTTTTGTTGCATTGATCTCTGATGGGTACAATGCCCAGGTTATCGGGTATATGAACGCATTTTTTGAATTCATCTATGAAAAAGATTTCACATCAGCCACCAAGACAAGACTGACCAATGCATACCTTATTGGTGAAATTATTGGAATGCTTCTGTTCGGATTTGTGATCGACCGATTTGGAAGAAGATTCGGTATTTTTATGTCAACTTTATTCTTGATTCTTGGTGTTGCAATTGCAACTGCTGCCCATGGAACGACTGTTCCAGGCATGTTTTGGATGATGGCCATTGGTAGAGGGGTTGCTGGTGTTGGTGCAGGTGGAGAATACCCAGTTTGTAATACCAGTGCTACGGAGGCAACAGATGAACAAAAACATTCCAGAGAGAAAAGAGGACTTATTGTTGGAACCGTCACAGATTTTGCCATTGACTTGGGTTTTGTTCTTGCTGGTATTGTTATCATAATTGTTATTCTATGTTACCATAAGGGCAATAGCAGTGGCATCTGGAGGGTATCGTTCGGCATTGGTATGATTTTGCCATTGTTTGTTTTCTACTTCCGAATGAAGACTACGAACTCCACACAATATCAGAAGCATGCCATCAAGCGTAAAACTCCATATATGCTGGTTCTGAAACGTTATTGGAAACCAATGATTGGAACCTGTATGACTTGGTTCGTTTACGATTTTGTTTCATATCCATTTGGTTTGTTCTCTTCCACTATTGTTTCACAAGTGAGTACCGAGAATACTCCAATCCAAAATATTGGATGGGGAACTCTCATTAACGTCTTTCTACTGCCGGGTTGCTTACTCGGAGCTTGGCTGCTTGACAAGATCGGTAGAAAAAACACCATGATGGCTGGTTTTTTTGCACAAGCAGTTCTTGGGTTTATAATTGGAGGTGCGATAAAGCAAATTCAAACTGTGGTGCCAGTGTTTATTATTATTTATGGTATCTTTCTTGCATTTGGAGAAATGGGGCCTGGTGTTGCCACCATGTTGGTTTCTGCAGAATCGTATCCTACGCCTATTCGGGGCCATATGTTTGGTCTTTCTGCTGCCGTTGGAAAAGCAGGTGCTGCCATTGGAACCCAAGTTTTCACTCCTATCCAGGAGTCTATTGGAAAGGGAAATGACTTAAAGGGACAGCAAGGTGTATTTTTAATAGCCAGTGCTTTTTCTATTGTTGGAGGATTGATTACTTACTTTTTTGTTCCAAATATGTCACGCAAATTGGAGAGCGAAGATTCAGCATTCAGGCAATACCTAATTGAACAAGGGTATGAGTATGTGGATGAAATGGGAGTGGAACAGGATTCACTCAAATAAAAAACTGTAGATAGAGAGCAAATCCGTTATTCTGTTTGCTCATGGATAGATTCAAGAAGCTGATAAAATGAATACAACTATTGCATTTTCGAAATGTACTCCGACGTGCGGAGTAGGGTATGATTACTAAGAACATAGCTACTACTACACTCATCTCAAAATAAGGTATTGAGGGACCATACATACTCATTGCAGATCTGCCAATACACTGGTTCAAGATTGCTCGTGGGCATTAGGTTTGTCCTGCCGTAGGGTTCCTAATTCCAACCGGAAAATCCGCACAAGTGTAAATTGCTAACGATTAACGATGTCAAATGAGATTTGCTCCAATAAAGATGGGTTACAACTAACACCGAAAAAGTAACTCTGACTCGGGTTTGCATGAGGTTTTGACAAATTGGGAACCAAATCTTTTGATATCCTAAACATTGTTGAGGCTTATTCCATTGGTACCCACATTTAGTTGATTGCATTTTTTCATGCACCATGAAGACAAACATCATTGAATGGTAGAGTCGGCAGTTCAAATATTTCAGTAGAACATTTCAACATAGATCCCATAATGAACGCATTCGTATATGCCGAATGGTACCAATGTTCTGCTTCTTATATACATCAAGAAACCATATCCTAATTTTCCTGAATAATTGGCCATACTTAGAATCCTGTTACTTCATCCATGAATTTGAATTCGGGAGTAGATCAATTGTACATACAACTGACGCTTACTTGTTCAGGAAAATAACGGAGATTCCGAAAAAGCGGTAGCATTTCTGAGTTTGTATGTGGGGCCACAAACGTGCATTCAATTAATTTTACCAACAACAACAAAAAAAAAAAAAATGAATAAACAAATAAAAAAAATTAAATAAAAAATAATCAAAACTTAAACCTAAAAGGAACTATTGATTGTCAATATCTGATTTCTCATTACTTCTACTTGAAATGTCACCGTCATTTAAAATTTCAATAAAACCGTTGTTGCCAATCTTTACCGTGCCTAACCGTTGGGGATGATCCGCGGCGTTTTCTGACTCATTGAGTCATTTATAAAAAATATCCGATGATTTTCTGACGGCCCGAAAATTCTGTCAGGCACCAAGCGGGGGATATAAAAAGGCGAGGTAGTCTCCTATCTGAACAAAAAAAAAATAATCTAAGATCAATAAGTTGGACCCACATTTGAGATGATTGGAGATAGTAAAAGTGACAATCGATCTTCCTTAGAAAAGTATTCTGATGCTGAAGAGGAAGAAATTTTGGTATGTAGAATATGAATGTTTAAGGTTTTGCCAAGATATAACACAACGGGTGCCGTAAGGCTGAGATTTATACCGTTGAACTTGACAAGGTTAATACCTGCGAAAGAATGTGTTTATCTGATGGCTCTTATACTAATCACTTTACCACTCATGCACCATTTTTTCCACGTTTGTGGAGAAATGCAGTGCTTGGAAGTGGGAGTATTTTAGGCAAGTTTAGGGTATAAACAAACCCTTCTTCGTGTTTATTCACTTATTGAAAGTTTTGCAGCTAGTTTCACTGCTGTGAATACCATTGCTGGGATCAGAAGTCTGTTCACTTTTGGTGTCCGGCTTGGAGGTCCTCAAGCATACTGGTCTACCTATACTTTTTCTTCTATTTTTGTTTTCATTACTGCACTAGTGCTAGCTGAGGTTTGCTCTGCTCTTCCTGCTGCAGGCTCAATTTACTTGTGGGCTGCTGCTAGTGGCGGAAAACGATTTAGTAGATTATTTGGGTTTGTCGTTGCTTTTTGGGCGACGACAGCTTGGACAAGTTTTGTTGCCAGTAATAGTCAGACGATCGCTTTGTACATTCTGTCAGAAATCTCTGTCTTTAAGTTGAACTTTACAACCGATGTTGAAGATGTTAAATTTAGAGCAGTTCTGTGGATTGTTGCAGAGGTCATTTTATTCCTGTGTTTGCTGGTCAATTACCTTCCCCCAAGATGGTATCGATATGTCTTCAGAATTGGAACTGGAATTGTCTTATTTGACGTAATTCTTAATATTATCTGGCTTCCAATCGGTGTTAGCCAGAGGTACGGTTTTCAATCTGCCAAATTCGTCTTTACCGACTATGAAAACTACACTGGGGGCTCAAACTCTCTTGCCTGGATTTTGTGTCTATTTGCAACTGGTGGGTTGCAGATTGGATTCGATGCCAGTGGACATGTTGCTGAAGAAACCAAACATGCAAGTATTATCGCTTCTAAGGGAATTCTTTATTCCTGTATAGCGTGCATTCTCGTTGGTTTTCCAGCGGTGTTTTTGTTTCTATTCTGCACACCAAATTTGGACATTCTCTTTTCGCTAGATGCGCCTCAACCTATGATTCAATTTTATGCCTTAGCCTTGGGCCAACATGCTCATATATTTATGACAGTTGTTGTGGTTCTGGGTGGGGTTTCGAGTTCCGTTGCTTCTATTTTGGCCGCATCCCGTTTGATCTATGCAGTTGCAAGAGATGGAGTTTTGCCCTTCTCGTCTTGGATAAAGAAGATTGATCCAAAAACTGGACAGCCTTCGAATTCTATCACGTTTATTGGTATTGTTGCTTCAATCTTGCTATGCTCGGTTCTAGGAAGTTCCTTGGCCTTCCAAAGTTTGGTATCAGCTGCTGCGGTTCCAACCGTGACCTCATGGGGGTTGATTTCTTTTGGCCTGTTCTTTTTCGGCAAAGGCTTGAAACCTAGATTTTCATTGGGTAAATTTTCCAAACCATTCCAATTGATATCATTTTTGTGGAACACATTTTTATCAGCTATTTTGCTTTCTCCACAAGAATTTCCAGTTACTGCGCAAAACTTGAACTATGCTCCTATCATCTTGGGAATTGTCACTTTGTTCGGTATTATTAGTTATTTTGTGGTTCCTGAGGAAAGATGGTTCAAGGTTTCCAAACATTTGGCAAACCATATGGACATATCGGATGAAAGCAGTAGCAGTAGCGGCAGTGAGAACCAGACCAGATAATATAGTAGTTCAAAATATGACAATAAAAAATATATATATATATAGTAGTGCTACATCAAGTTCTATGTTTCCCCCATATTAATTCATTACATCGTTTGGATCATTGTCTCATTGCATCCAAATATTCAAACACACCTTGTCTGAAGCCATGACTGTAAGTCCAAGTAAGATCGCTATAACCATGTTGTTTGATATGCTGATTTTCTCTGGACTTAGTCCAAGCTCCTAACCGACCAATTTCGCTATGATCAAAGGCGTCAAACGCAGCCGAGTCATTCCAGCCCTGTGTAAAGCCAGCTTGAAATCGCCAATCCTCCCAGTCTCTGTTCGGATCTACGGAATGCCAATACCCGGAATGCTGGCCACATTTCTCTTGATATCTCCTTTGAAACTCTTGGGTAAAGAAGCCATGATCTCTGTTATGGTGACATTTCACATTTGGAATGGCACCCTTATCAGTCATCTCTCGGAAATCCCATTCGCCTCCTCTGCCATGCTGGAACTTATAAGTCCAGAAATAAGCCCCCGCGCGAGCACGGTAAAAGAAATGGGCCATTTCTTTTTGTCCGTACCATTTAACGACATCTTCCCGGCTGGTTTGATTGTGATGCTTATCCCAACTTTGGCCGTCCAAGACACACGAAAACTCACCCACTAAAATGTCGACCTCTGGAGCGTCGGTGACTGCATTATCTACATCATTAACCAGCTGTTCTGGTGGCTTGTTCTTATCATCATCTCCGAAACACTTGTAAACATGTGTATCAATGATAACTCCAATTGACTGAGGATCATTTCCCGGCCAACGAGATTCCTGCTTCTTGACAAACTCAACCCACTGAGGAAGATCCCAAGCGTCGGAGATCACCAAAGGGATTTCTGCATTCACCTCTCTTATTTTCTGCAATGCTTTTAGATAGAATTCTTGCTGAACTTCTGATGCACCCTGCGGTCCAGTATCAAAAGGTGCCTCATTTAGAATTTGAAGTCCACATACATTTTCAAATTGCTTAATCTCTTCAGCCAGGAACTGCAATACATGAAAGGCCATATTTTGGTTCTTGGTGGAATCCCATAAGTCTGCTTTACCTAGACAGGTACCACTGTGATCTTGAGGGTTGGCACCACCTGGAAGCCCGTGCAAATCTACCAACACGGCGATCCCGAATTCACCAGCCTTGGTCAAAACACACTCTTTGAAAATATTCCAAGCATTGGAATAAATCTTCGCATATTTTTCAAATGGTGTGTTCTCTGTAAATGTTCCATTGTTCACCATCCAATACCCAATTGGCGCTCTCACTGCTGTGACACCATGATCCCTGAGCCAGCCCCAGTCATCATCTTTCATCCATTCTCTCCAATGGTTTTCGAAAATTGATTGTGCCTCTGCTTCCCCTTTTTCCTTTCTGCATGACTTAACGGCATCTAACTCAGATGTTCCCTTGGCCTTCTCGCCAAAGGGCCCATCAGCGATCCATTTCTCTAACACAAACATCGCCCCCAAATTAGGTCCATGATTGAACCGATTTTGATAGATTTGTCGTTTCGTAGGCGGTTGGTCCGGGGTGCTGGCAGGAATTGCTGCTACCGGATCTGTGCTAATCGTACTATTCTTAATCCAACTTCCTAATCCCATCTTTTGTGTGAATTGAACTTGCTGATTCCATGTACAAATATATATATATAATAATAAATGTTACTCAGCCCACTACGCATATATGCCGTTCCGGTAAAAATACGGCACAGTTTCCGGCGTCAATTATAAAAAGAAAAAAACTGTGCGGATGTGGCTTGCAGAAAAAAATGGAAGCAACTTTGTTGTTCCATGCTGCAGTGGCTGGTTCTTGCTTCGCGTCGAATGCGCTGATCTTCTCCTTTTTTCTCTTTCGGACCAGATGATCATGACATAACCGACAAAATTGAGCCCTCTCATCGCTTTCAGTGTTTCAGTTCCCCACCGCCAAACACCTTTCCTATCACCTGATATTTAACTTGAATGTTGTCGGCTGGTTAGCTTGAAGTCAGATTGCGAAGTGACAGTATAAAATGATGCATGTATCCTGATGCAATTGCGGTAAGTTCAAGCAGCTTGATTAATCGGGAAGTCATATTCGCTTTTTTCTTGCAGCTTATTTGGACTTGGCGTTTTCACCCCCTGGCAATGGGCAGTGGTGGGATAAGCGACTTTTTCATAACATTCTGAAATTTCGGATAGTCGCTTAATATTTCGGTTTGGGTGTTAATATGATAAAACTTTGAAATGGAATACAAGGTCTCGAGGACCCCAAACCGTTCACTGATGTACCAGCGTGAGTGTTATATACATTGAAAAAAATATTAAGTCAGAACATCTATATATAATATTATATAAAATACAAATAATAAATAAATCATGAACTATAAAAACGGCGTCCATCCAACATACATTTTGGACAAGTTGGAGTGGTCCGTTGCTTGTTGAATCACATATTCAACTTGTCCTGAAACACTCAATGCTAGCGAGTCTTGTCTTTGGATTCCTCTAAGCTTATTTTTAATTGTAGTCAGCGCCTCTTCAGCTGTTCGGTCGATGAAAATGCCATCCACGGATTTTCTCACCCTCTTTTTCTTCTGTGTCCATTCCACAATAGGATCGTGTACAAACGTTTCCAAAATAGTGGTCAGCATATCTTCGTTGTTTCTCAATAGATTCAAGGTGACTTCACACGTCCTTCTGAATAAACCCTCGTATCCACTTAGACCCATTGCGTTTATGATATTCTTAGTCAGTCGGAAGGGTACTCTTTCGGGCGTATCCAGTTCAAGAGCTTTGTTGAACAAGCAATCGAAATCCACGTGCATCAAATCACCAGATTTTTCAAGCAGCAACAGGTTTTCATAATGTCTGTCCCCAAGTCCTAACAGATATCCAACTATTGACATAACTGCAGTACTTCTTACAAACCGCGTTCGGCTTTCGAGCCAAGACCCGGGCTCTGGGAACATTTCTAGAAACCATTCATGAAGCACTGCCGGATATTTATTCAGAAGTGTTTTAAGAGTTTCCAGTCGCACCTCATCAGATTTGGATTTATGGAAATTTTCTTTCGCATAAGCCCAGTTAATCTCAATACCCTTGGCATGGAACAGTTGGAAGAGAATCTCCTTTATGGGGACTGCCTCATTTACCCATTCGATCAATCCAAACTTTTCGTTCAACGGTGTAACATGATAGGTGGCAATC
This sequence comes from Blastobotrys serpentis, assembly GCA_003705695.2. Lineage (NCBI taxonomy): Eukaryota > Fungi > Ascomycota > Dipodascomycetes > Dipodascales > Trichomonascaceae > Blastobotrys > Blastobotrys serpentis. The sequence continues at coordinate 22,994 of PPJG02000058.1, forward strand.
ATCAACCTCCTTCTGGCGGTCTCGTCGTCATGCTTCAACAGTTTGTCTACGCTATTTGTAAACTCCATCAATCTAGCGTCCTTTCGGACATCATCATTTGGTTTACAGAGAATTCTGTACATCTCCCCGTCACTACCATAAATCCTTATCTGTTTTGGCCTCTGCATAGAACTTTGGACCTTAACCTGGTTGTCAATTTTATAGATGGTAACGTCAGTTGAAAACGGTTTGTGATGTTTAGCAGCCTCTTGTTGACTGGGCAAAGCGGCATTCATCATTTGTTGAATTGGAACAACTAAATCATTAGGAGTGCATGATGAATCAAAGTCTAGCGATTTTAAGGTCACTACAGGCACTCGAGCAGCAACTGGTTTGTAGGCCAAATCTGAAAGTGCTTTTACAAGTGTTGGACCCTGGTGAAGAACCTGTTTTAATTTCGGGCCCTCTCTTGTGGATAATTCTTTCAAAATAGTCAAACCACGTTTCTTTCGAGACTCTTGCCTCGAATTCGATGCCCCAAGTAGTGGCCACAATGCTCGTGACGGATAATCCTGTGCAACGTTACAAATCAAGCTTTGTAGAACCCCAAACACATCTTCATTCTCAACGCAAATTCTTGACATTAGCTGTGGCAAAACCAAATAAAAAACATAGGACGGAATCTTTTTCCCATATTTTTCTAATTTTCGATTGATCTCAACCAACTGTTTCTCCTTTTTGAAGGTGTAAGATAGGTTTCCTGATTTGGTTTTTTTTACCCTAAATAGCTGTTAGTATAGTAAGATTAACGCACACAATACGATACTCACTTATCCTTCTCCTTCTCTTTGTCCAAACTTGAAGAAAAATCTAACCAAATCGTAATCAACTTTGGAAGCGTTTCGTATATATATTGGACGCCACATTGGAGAGTTCGTAAATAACTGGATATCATCAGTTTCACATATTCACCAGTTAAGCTGCAAAATGTTAGTTGTTGTCACAATATCAAGATTGAAGATTTTCAATAACTTACAAGTTTTCATTCCTAAAGGAAGTTTCAACGAGCTGCTGAGAGTCATAAAGTTTATTGCAGTACTTCGCCAACCGATAATGAACCTCAGCCCATACAGGATGCATTTCAGCTAATGCTCTATATTTCTTTAGCATAGCCTCACTCCCATCTTCACCCGAACTATCCAACCATTTTGTATATAACAGTCCAATTTCTGCTTGTTGTCGGGTTATTAAGGATTCGTCCTTTTCTCGTTTAATCACAATATGCACACTATCTGTGTTAAGTCTCCGAACAAATTCTTCACCAAGAACTTCCTCTATCATAGCAACAGCTTTACGTTGTTCTCCCTGTTCGTACAAGATTTTCGCATTTTCGACTCTGCCGACACTGGACCCAAGTTTTGAAGCATGTACACTAGCGTGGAGTGCAGAATTCAACTGTCCGAGTTTCCGTGCATCCTGTGAAATTAATACCCAGGTGGCAGCAACATCTTCGTTGGCTGTTGGCAACTCTGTAATTGATATTGCTGAACGTCTTAATGCTAACAAGTATCTCCTTGAAGCAAAATCAGAACCTATCAATGATAGCCGTTCATCAAACTTCTTGGTGAGACCACCCTGCAATGCATTTCTTTGACTTGATTGAAATGATAGCTGGCCAACTGTCTCCAAATCAGCTAATGCATGGAGCTTAACGAGATTCTCCCTTGATTGTGTCAATGAATTAGCAGAGCTTGAAGCTAAAACTCCCGATATGTTCTCTCTCGCCCTTTTAATATAGTGATATAAACTGTTCTCATCATTTTCTGTGAATGAAAGTAGAGCTTTCCCAATGTTAATTTCGAAGGAATCCGACGACCTAGAAGAGACCCACTCTTCAAGACTTTCCCAATCGGGGAGGAGCCATGAAGCTTCAACACCCAATTCATGCCACTCTTCAGGAATTGTATCATATTCTGTTAAGACATGATTTAGTCTACCCAATAAATCTTCGTAACGACCAGCTTTCTTCATACACAACATTATATTTGTCACAGAAGGCAGATCCCAGCTTCCAAGCATATCCAAAGTGGCTTCGTAACATTCCAAAGCATAATCCCATCGCCCATTACTTTCGTAATGAAGAATTTGTTGTTTAACATCAAACTTAGGGAATAATGTTGATATTCCATCAAGAGAATCAATGTCATCAATACTAGCATACATTTGTTGGAACTTTGAAAAAATATCAGTATTGGCTTGGTTGTGATTAGAAATAAAATGGTTTTCCCAGTACATGATCGCCCTAGGATAAGATTTGCATTCAAATGATCTCATCGCAAGGATGTCAGAAGATACTTGAGAGAGAAAAGTTTCCACAATTACCACTGCAGAATCTTTCTCATTAGATTTTGTACGCTCCCTCTTAGAGCTCTTTCCGACAAAAAGTTTATTCCTCTCCCTCATCCACAAAGTTAAGTAGTCAATTAACGAGAAAATAGTTTGATGGAATGGTGTCAGTCGCTCATCCCTCGATAACGGTGTGCTCAAAATCGAAAAGACCTCTAAAAGTATATCATGGCCAATGATCTTGCTTTGCAGTTTAGCAGGCTTGCTGGAACTGCCCTCGGCCACAATTACATTTAATGCTGCATAAGGTAATAAGAAGTTGAAAACCGCAATGTACTGTTGGTCAAGGTTACTCAAAGTTCCAGAGCATATACCAAAGATTTTTTGCGCATTGCTCCCTTTTACCCTTTTTAATAAGTCCAGTGTGAATGTTATCAGCCATTCATTATAGTTCAGGCTCTCATTAACTGAAAAAATTGGATACTTGCACTGAAAAGTCGATGACTCTCGCACTGTATACTTGGAAGACAGTAAAGGTTCGATCGCAAAACGAGTATCGAGTCCGAAGCGACCCCATATCTCCCCCTTTTCTTCCGAGTTAACACCACAAACTTTTAATAGTTCTTGTATTCCGTAGGCAAGATACATTTGCGAGTCTGGATCGGTTGACGATATGAAGGCCTTCACCAAAAAGCGTTCCAATAGGACATACACAAAAGACAAGCTCTCTCTGGCCTGTTCAAAATTGTGAACCAAAACAAGTGTTTGATCGCCATCAGACACATCAGCCTTATGCGGATCTAGAGCCCCTACAAGCCCTAGACACTCTGCACAAATGAGACCAACGTCAGTGTCGGTATTCTGAAATCTAGATGGCGTGTTTAGTAAAGTGTAAACCAAGTCAGATATTTCTGTAAGGCACTTCCCAGTATTCCAGCTATCAGTAACTAACTTTTGTTTTTCGGATAGGAAACTCTTTAATTCTGTCAATGTCTGCCTGACAATATATATATTGTCACTTTGGCATCTCTCTGTAAAACTTTCTATCATTCCAAGAGAGGTCCAATTTTTCCTTTGGATTCTATCAGACACATTAGATATATCCTGACCAAGCCCATCGATACTACACAGCAACGGAAAGTCCAAATATGCTTCCGCATTAGCAACGATGTCCAATTTGTCAAATATTATTTTCTCAACAATAAACTTTCCTGTTTGACGGGCTTCTGGTATGAGAACTGGCCATTTTTGCATTATAACAGAAAATGTGAGCACAATTACTACTGATAGATGCCGACCATCAAGATTTTCCACCATGACAGCCCAAACACTCAAAGCAGTGGTTTGAAGGGCCTCAGTCTCCAACGCAGATTGCAAGAACGCACATATTTGGGGAACTGCACTTTTGAAGGTACCGGGAGCGCATCTGATGAGCATTGATAACCCATTAAGACACTGAATCTTAGTTGTATAAGGCACCTTTTCTAAAACGTTTCTCAGTGTATTTGAACAGAGTGTAACAATTTGGAGGACATTATTCGCACTGAACAATTGTTGCAAAACTCCTAATTCTGAAGAAGGGTTGAATTTAACTGAGCCTAAGCAGGTCAATGCTTTGGTTATATGCTGGCTTAAGGTTTCATCATCAGGACTGTAAAGTTTTAAAATCTCGAAAGAAGAGCGAACAATGTTAGGTGCAGCAACCACTGAAAACGAAGTGGAACCTTGAACTAACCCAGATTCCTGCAATCTATGTTGAACAAGCTGAATGATGTCACCCAACTCCAAGTCTGATTCAATAGCACCCTGAAGTTTAACCAATAAGACCGCAAGAATAACGGACTGGTTGTCAAAAAATATTTTCGAAAGCGGTCGATCACATATATCAGATATTTGTTGAACAACCTTATACCGTCTCGAACAGATCAAATACGGAACTGTGTGTTGCATTGTTTTCATTAGAAAATCATTTGGTGGAACCCCAAGGAGTTCACAAAAGTTGTTGAGAAGAAGCTTTTTTTTGTCGAGTTGCTTTACTATCTCAAGACTTAAAGTTGACCAAAATGGGGCAAACATCTTTAGACAAGTGGTATGCCTTAATTCTGCTAAAGTTTGTAATGCATGAAAAGACAGGGCACAATGAAATCTATTTTCAGACCCCAATATTCGAAGAAGTTTTAGTAACACGACATTCAGTCTTTCACCTTCGCAGACACGAGCAACCTGACACCAAGAAAAAATTGTAGTTTCAACAAGATGCGGTTCTTTCTCTAGATCTACATCACCAAGAAATTGGAATATCTTTTCAGTGTTTTCAAGACCATCTTTCGAAACTACAAAGAACTGCAGTAATTGACCTGCTACCAACCTCAATGCCTTCATATTACTCCTCAGACATTCAACAATCCACAGGCCAACCGGATTCTGGTCGTCAAATTTGAATCCAGGCTGAAAGGATGATAACACTCTCTTTAATGACTTAGCTGCTTCTAGCTGTAACTGGGTATTTGTTCGAAAGTCATCATTTTCAACCACTTTTGAAAATATTGTTTCAAACCCTTCAAGCTCCGGTCTAGCCCTATCTGCATGAGGTTGGAGCTTATCACAAACGCTGCACCTGTAAGATGGTAACGCCAATTTACCAGATAAATAGCAAGACAAGATCCCGACCATTTTGATGAGTTCTTTCTTCTTCGCCAAAGGCTCTTCGTCAAAGTCCATTACGAAATGCCCTACTAGTTCTATCATAGTTCCTGAAGTAGGTGCGGAGTGTAGAAACATGGTCCTTATGACCTTTTGTATATTTGATGGTCTGTATTTCTTGGGACGGGCATAAAGTTGATAATTCTCAAGCCGTTTGGCTTCCAACTTTGAATTAGTGAATTCATCTTTATGGTCCAGTTTGACATGCACCCGTAGAGCCTTTTTCATATAAACGAGTGCTAAACTTATATTTTTGGTTAGATAATGCGTGTCACGATCCTTGGTGACAAAGTTGTAAACTGATTTCAAAAGCGGAGATGACAAAGTTGGTGATTGGTAAATTATTGTAGATAAGTCCAAGATAAAAATGCATATAACCTCTGTAAAACCCGAATCATGAGAAATTTGATAAAGATGTCGATAAAACTGGGCAATCCATTTTATTGAAATATTAAACCATGCATCCCTGGACCTTCCATGTGATAAACCCTTAGTGCATATTTGTAGAAAAAGCTGGTGACAGGCTCTAGAATCAAAAAATCCATTGGATGATAATTTGATATATTCCCATATTTCAGCCATGTTCAGAATAACATTCATATAATTTGATCGTGATATTATGGAAGAAATGTCGGAGCTGATCCTCAAAATATCGCAGAGGCAGTTTTGACATGACAATGACAATAATGCAAGATCATCTATTGAGCCATAATACTGTCGGAATCCATAGTAGACATCCTCCTCTTCTGGAAGCAATTGCATCTCACTAGCGTCATTTCCAGAAATATATTGCAAATATGAGTTAATGTGAGCTAATATAAAATCGACAAAATCGTCAAATCTATCAAAATCCCGTGTTTCGCTACCTAGCGTTTCAAACATTCGGCATATCAATTTATTTGTCAAACTGGCAAATTTACCCTCATTTGGAACATAAAGTGGAATCAGCCTAGTAATCAATTGATAATATAATTCCACTTCATTACCATCTCCAGTTTTGTGCATTGTCAAAATGGTATCTGGAAACTTCTGAAAAACTAAATCCGCTGCATTGAGAAATTTTTCAATATTCTTCGAACTTTCGCCTAGTTCTGTATTAGCATATACGATCCTCTATACTAGCATCAGTCATAAATACTCACTCGTCCATTGACTGGTCCTGTGGAGCGCACCTAACCATTCAATCAAGTAGTTCGTGAATTTTGTGGGGCCCTCAATCCCATAATCATGATTGTCGCCATCGTCCAATAAAGATTGTGATAGTTCCTCCAGAATGGTTTCATAATGAGCCACTTGTTTCGATCCGATATAGTATGGAGCTGATATTGCCCCTTGATCGTTTAAAGGTCCCTCGTCTATATCCATCAATTCATAGAATCGCTGATAAATTTCGCCTGATCTATTTATCTGAAAACGCGCTAATTGATAGGTTTTAGCGCGGTTCGAATCTCGCGTCCACAGACTTTTAATCACTAAAGCTTCTACCACTATTATTATAGGCAGAAATATCTATATATAGTTAGGTAATTATCGCTAAAAGAGTTGCTTCTAAATTTCATTTTCGTAAATATTCAATTGAGGATCTACGGTTTGAATAAAGTATTTGTGCCTTTTAATCAAGATTGTTATAAAGGAATTACCTTATATTTATGAAACCCTAAAGTAACGAAGGACGGAAATTTACGTCCAATGGTATCTCAAAACTATTACATCTATTATAAATATGGCATTTACAATTCTTCGTGAATTGAATAGCCTTGATACACAATGGTACATCGAACAATTTGTCCTGCGTACTTCTGGTCTCAACAGCGTAACATGATGACTGGAATATTTTTCGGAATAAAATGAAACCCACGCGAATAACGCGCAATGAACATAGTGCAACAACATCCCACATTCGACGGTCTGTAGGCTCGCAACATCTATCAGAGAGAGCACAACAATTTTTGTTAACGAAAACAAGGATTAAAACTTTATTTATTTTTATAATTGATGTCTTCAGGGGACTCAGGTTCACCGGAGAGCAAACTAGCTCCATTGGAGCAGGCTAGAAAGTTAGCGGAGGATGACCCAACTCATGCTCCAAGTGTTGTTCGAGGCATCTTGGAAATTGCTAAGGGCCAGGAGGAAACTCTTCGGGAGTGGTGTAGTTATTTCTTAGTAGATGCGTTTACGTCTATTGATATTGACGAAACAGTCAAAAAACAACTCTCAGTCGATTGTCTTGATACTATTCTGCAGCTCATAACGGATCACAACCCTCGGATACGGAAAAATGGCGTTACATGTGCTGCGACGACTTACCCTTACGTGTTTTTATATGTCATCGAGGACCAGGGCCAATCTGTGGTATGGGGGAAATTACAAGATATAAAGTCTAAATGTTTAGGACTGTGGAACGACCAATACTTCGGTGTCCAAGCGGCTTGTATCAAATTTGTTCAACAAGTTATTAGAGTTCAACTTTACGGTCATAGGGGGGACCCTAGAGAAGCAAATAGATCAGATATATCATTGTCACTCGTCCCCGCTGGCCATCGGTTGATTGATCCCACATTGGAGGCTGAAGCCGTAGGATACTTGGATCGGCTCCTTCAAATTTTCATGGAAGATACAATTTACGCACCAAAAATCACCTGTGCGTTGAATGCAGTTATCCCAATTATGCGGAAGAGACCATCAACTGTAAATACAATCTTAAGAACCATCTTGACCTTCGATTCAAGTGCCAAAAGAACTGCAAAGGGATCATCGGACATGCGATCAGAATTGGAGTTCAGATTTGTTGACAAAGCAATGAAGATTCTTCTCGGCCACTTGCTTAAAACAGGAGCTTTTCCAAGACACTCTGGACAAATTCAAAAATACCTATCCACTATATCACAAGGGAGGGCATCTGAAAAATTGAAGAAAAGATTAGCCGAGTCTGAAGAAGACACCTCGAAACGAGTTAAGCTCGAAAAATCCACAACCCCTGTGAACAATTCCACTGTTATGCCGTCTGGACCTGTATCATTTACATCTTTGTTTAGTTTAATTAGTCCTGAAGATCCCCTTGTGTCATTTGACGCAAAAGAGCTTCCTCCAGAGATCGCAGTGAACATTGCGTTGGCAGGAATAGCTACGGCAAATCAGGAACTTGTTACTAATTCTATTGACATTGTCCAAGCAAGATATCAGAATCTAATGGAACAAGCTCCTCAGCAACCTAATAGCTCCGCTTACCCCATGGACAGCTATGATGATGAAAATGGTGAAGACGATTATGACCCAATGGATATCAATAAAGAGATTGATGACGAGAGTGAAGGTAGTGAGGACGAGGGATCCCTTTTGCCTGCTGCGTCCTTTTCTTTACCAGAACCCGAGAAATTGTCTGATGGTGAAAAGAATAAAGAGATTGGTCGTATTATAGAACGGTTAATCTCGTATAGTAATTTATCAACCGATATACTTTCTTCCGGTGCTGAAAGTGCTAATAAAGGTATCAATAGGGTTGCCGTTACTGAATGGAACAATGATACGTGGATAGCAATTGCCAGTCGGCTATTGACGAGAGGGGTATGCACAACCAATGGCACTGATGATGTTATAAGGGAACATATTTATAAATATGTCATGGGTAATTTCAGAGAGCGTATCGAGATTATCGTTTCATGGCTGAATGAAGAATGGTATAGTGAGTTTGTCAAGTCAAGTGAAAAACCAAATCCTGAAAATTCGATTTACTACAAATGGGCTGGGAAGATCATGGATCAATTAATCCCTCTGATGGAAGTCGAGGATTCTAAAAGTTTCCTGAGACTGCTTTCTGACCTTCCCGAGTTGAATAAAGAACTTGTGCATAAGATAAGGAGTTTGTGCATCGATCCATATCGTTCACAAGTGGGGTATAGAGCTTTGAAATTTTTAATTATGTTAAGGCCTCCTGTTAAAGAAGATTGTCTGGATTTGTTAGAGGAACTTTATAATCATGAAAAGGATTCGGAATCTGCTTCAGCCGCCATACTGAAACGATATAGACCGGAAGTTCTGACTGTTCCATCATAATAATAGCTACCTTTATAATGATAACTTTGACATTCATGTATTCTATATAATTTATATGTCTTCTTCATGCTCTATCTGCATGATAAAACTTTTCTACACTTTACCATAATGGCTATACTGATCAAGCCAGATTTTAGCGTCTCTTCCCAAGACGCTTAAAAGGGATTCAGTTGGCGGCTTTGCAGACTTATTCCATTTTCTAGCCAGTATAACCTCTCTTTCCTTTCCATCGTTAGTTAACTTAGTCCAATAAATCCACCAATTTTTTGATGTTCGCATAAATTTTTCATTTTCCCGTGCGCCATAATCAGTCATAATATGGGCCACGTTCTGATGTATGTGCATAAGCTCCAATCTATCCAATATGACGTCCTCTGCCAAATCCGGGTTCATCTTTTCTAGTTCTTCAATAGGAGGCAATTTTGGTACATGCGGCAATGAAGCCTGAACCATGAGCGTTGAAGTATCAAACACTATGTAGAAGAATTTTTTTGGAAGCGAATTCTGGGAGTTTGTGGATTCATCCAGATCTGTTGCTATTGGTTCTGCTAGCGATGCAAGGTGTCTATGCAATGTGATATAGTTGAGGGTATTTTCGATGATTGGAGAATGCGCTTCGTAGATCAGAGTGAATATAAATGGCCGCCTCCGATAAACTACAATATTAAACGGTTCAAAAGAGCTCGAATTTGCCAACTTGAGAAAAACCCTTTTCTTAGTGATTCTGTGTGAGGCCAGATCATTCGAATCATCCTCCAACACATTACCGTGGAGTCCTATCATAAATCGGGATTCTGCAATATCTTCTAATATTGTGCTTCTTGAATTGGAAGAATCCTGAGACTTATTCCCACTATTTCCTGAATTATTAGTCGGAGTATTAGCAACTGGATTAGTAGATATTTGTTCTCTGTTGAAGAACCCGGACATCGAGCTTATGTTTACCATACCCATAAACTGATTAATAGAGTCGACGGTAGCCGACCCAATAGAAGAAGCTATGGAACCCATAGAACTTGGTGACCATGCAGGTGAGGATTGTGGACGTATTCGGTTGTTTTGATCATGCTGGTTGGTTTTATAGAGATGATACACAAACCCAGATTCCTCTAAATAAGCTGTGTCGTCTTCACATGACTCGCAATCTTGAATCCAATCTAATGTTTCACCTATTGATTCGTCCGACAGTAACCGTTTCCCCATGAAAACACCACCATTATTTTCCACAATCTCATTGTCATATCGCGAGATCACCATATCTAATAGGCCATCTTCCTTGTCAATTACCATCTTAGCAGCTTCAATGGCCCCTGCACTTACCTCGCCCTTCGCTGTTTTAATTCCATCAAAGAGAAGAGTCGAGCCAGCTCCATGGAGATTCACTGTCCAATTGCGACACCATGAAGTCCACCAATCATCCAGAGAATTAACCAATTCTTCCCGCGAATGTGAATTCAAGTAATCCGAAAATGTGCCATGATGTAGACGCCACCGTCTGTAAGCGTTCATCAGTTCCGCACTTAATATTTCAGCGCCGGACAATTCCCTTGGGCTGTATTCGACGGAACCATCTTCAGTCTCCACTTGCGCAAAATTTGCACAGGCGACAACCCACCAATTATCTTTTTCCAGCTCCTTGACTACGATTCTGGAGTTTTGAGTCTCCAAAGTAGACACTGGTTCACCTTCTGCAAATCCCCGGGAAAACTCCACTACTCCTTGGGTTAACCCTATATGTCGTAACTGGTCATCCAATGAGTGTTCATTGGGGGAATAGTAGAACACAATTTCATCTTCTATATGATCATCATCCGGATTCAACTCAGGGTTATAGATGCACAAGTATCCTAAATGAGCATCCATTAATTCTCCTTAACCTGACACAAGCATCAAATTGCGATAATACTGCAGCTGTGGCAGGAGAGCTGATAAGGCAGCGTAGTATAGATACTGGGAGTTGTATATTGTATACCAAATTAAGCGCGTCGTCGACTGCGCACAACGGTTCTCTTATGATTTTCTTGTTATGTGGGAGGGGAGTGTCTAAAGGAGTTGGCATAAATCAAGAGTAAAAAAGATGGTGCTCGCAGACCTTGGTAAACGGATCAACTCTGCTCTTGGAGATCTTGCAAAGTCCAATAATGTGGATGAAGAAGCTCTTGATGCTGTTTTGAAACAAATCTGTACAGCTTTGCTGGAATCGGATGTTAATGTTCGATTAGTTGGAAATTTACGAAAAAGTATCAAAGCGTCTGTCAATTTGAAGGACCAGCCTGCCGGAGTGAATAAAAAGAGATTAATCCAAAAGGCCGTTTTTGATGAATTATGTGCATTAGTAGATGCCAATTCAGAGCCATTCAAACCAAAGAAAGGTAAAAGCAATGTAATCATGTTCGTTGGTCTTCAGGGTGCTGGTAAAACCACATCCTGTACCAAATTAGCTGTGTATTATCAAAGACGAGGATTCAAGGTTGGTTTAGTTTGTGCAGATACATTCAGAGCAGGTGCGTTCGATCAGCTGAAACAAAATGCTACCAAGGCCAAAATTCCATTTTACGGTTCTTACATTGAACCTGATCCGGTGAAAGTGGCTAAGGAAGGTGTTGACAAGTTCAAGAAGGAAAGATTCGATATTATCATTGTAGATACATCTGGTAGACATCAACAAGAAGAAGAATTATTCGCAGAAATGGTTCAAATCGGGGAAGCAGTTAATCCTAATCAGACAATCATGGTGCTTGACGCTTCGATTGGTCAGGCTGCTGAGGCCCAGAGCAAAGCATTTAAGGAATCATCCAACTTTGGTTCCATTATTCTTACCAAAATGGACGGACATGCAAAAGGTGGTGGTGCAATCTCTGCCGTTGCAGCCACAAACACACCAATTGTGTTTATTGGTACTGGTGAACATATCCATGACATTGAAACCTTTTCACCAAAGTCTTTTATTTCCAAGTTACTCGGCATTGGTGATATCCAAGGGCTGATGGAGCACGTTTCCACACTCAAGCTGGATCAAAAAGACACTATGAAACACATTCAGCAGGGTATTTTCACACTACGAGACTTGAAGGACCAGATGAGTAACATTATGAAAATGGGGCCATTGGGCAAGGTTGCCAGTATGATTCCTGGAATGGGTCAATTGGCTGATCAGTTAGGTGAAGAAGACACATCACGAAAACTAAAATCTATGATTTATATTATGGATTCGATGACAGAAAAGGAACTGGATAGTGACGGATCAATGTTCGCCCAAAATCCTACTAGAATTGTCCGTGTGGCCAAAGGTAGTGGTACCAGCGTCAGAGAAGTTGAAGAAGTTTTATACCAACAAAAGATGATGGCCAACATGGCAAAGAAAATGGGTGGTAAAGGTGGCATGATGAATCGAATGCAGCAAGCCCAAGCATCTAGAAACCCACAAATGGCTGCTGCGCAACGAAGAATGCAGCAAATGATGGGAGGTGCTGGAGGCGGCGGTATGCCGGATATGAGTAACTTAGCTGGCATGTTAGGAGGCAATGGCGGAGGTATGCCTGACATGAACGAGATGATGAAAATGATGGGTAACAATCCCGCCATGAAGAATATGATGAAGAGTTTTGGTATGGGTTGAAAGAAATTTTTGTCTATAACTAAAATAAATTATTTCTGAGATGTTTGAGCGATGAGATCAGCCTTAGTTTACGAGAGTTGCATGGAAGGTGGATAAACTCTTCATTGAAATTCTCTAGAATCGTAAAATTCGGATGCAACCTGAGCAATATCTGTTATCGGTATATTTAAATGTAATGTAAGCTGACTCTTAAATATTTTCCCTACAGGTTATGATCACTTGGAGCTCCATTTATGATATCGAAATTTGTTTGACAATGAAATGCACAATGGGCTTGAAAACCCAGTGAAGTCATCAATTGAAACCCTCGCGTAGAAAAGTACCAAGCTCCATATAACGTCTACATCTATAATTAAGTATTTCAACTTTTATCTTCAATTGGTAATTCCATCTAATATCTGCCAGTATAACCTTCCTGACGCACGATGAGCATCATAATTCCCCTCCGAGGGATTTGGGACGTTCGCTCGGTCATCACAACAACTTGAGATCGGAGGTACCAATTTTTCAGATGAAACGAAATGAGTGATATTTCACCTGCGGCAATTTTACGTACTCATGCATACAGCGTGACAAGTATTGCATTCAATGATGATGGAGAGATACTCTCTGCGGATGAAGGAGGATGGTGTTACTGGTGGAGTTTATTGACCCGAAGACCTCAGGCAATCTTTCGACCGCATCAAAAGCCCATTATCAAAGTAGAATGGTTACAATATGAAAATAAAAGGATCATAACTCATGGGAGAGACAATAAGTTGTATGTTTTTCAATTGGATGGGAAATTGTCAGTTGAAATCCCGACAAAAAACGATACCGGAGAACGGTGGTTGAAACCGTTATTGATCCACACTCAGGATGTCAATGCACTTAATTTTTGCGGATTTAGTTTATTTGATGATAGAATCATTGCGCTTCCGAGCACTCTCAATTCGGAGAATGTGGACGTATACGAACTAACTAAAGGGAATCAGTTGCAACGTCCATTGAAGGGAGTTAGTCTGGGTGATGAGAAAACAGGCATCGTCATGTCTCTCATTGTGACTTCAAACCGTTTAGTGGTTGGATATGAATCAGGATCTGTTGCTATATTCGCATGGGAGCACACTGATTATAAGCTGTTGAAGGTCCATAAAGAACACCGCCAACCCATATTGGCGATGGCAATTCATGAATCGACAATCATATCAACTTCAGCTGATCAATTCCTAGTTAAATACAGTATAGAAACTGGAGAAGTGATTAAAACCCTTCCTACGGGACACAATGGTCTTCAAGGGGTCAGCATTAGATCAGATGGTAAGATAATCGGGACGGTAGGGTGGGATAATAAAATTCGGCTTTTCCAATTCTCCAACTTCAAACCATTGGCCGTATTCCAATCCGCATCAGATTTGGGAGCTTCGTGTATTGCGTTTGCGCCAATCTTAATGGAGAGTGATCAACAAGATGACCCAAACCTATCCAAAATGGCCAACATTCAACGCGCTAAGGTTCGTAATTCCCACTGGATCGCCACTGGCGGGAAAGATGGTAGGATTGGACTTTTCAAATTGTACTAAGAAGCTGGTAGAGGGCGAGAGAAGGAGAAAGAGCCTTAGACAGGACGGCCAAATTTTCAGCCGTGCCGGGTTTGGAGAATGTTGGCAGTAATTCGCACGCAGTAGCCAGCGAGCAGCCGCCCTTTAATTATACTGAAAAACAAAGTAGAGAGAGAGAGGGACTCACACACAGAGAGATACCTATGAGGTAGAATCATTGAGGGGGTATATTTGTTATAATGCTAAAATGAGCGGATGAAAGTAAGACACGGTAGAAGCATGCAATCAGTTAAGGTCATCTCTCAACCCCGCGACGTTCTTCTTGTCACCGCCGAGCTCTATGTAATAACGTTCAAGTTTATCTATCACCTTCAACGTCGACTTGACCTTTTTGGTCATATCATCGTCCGACTTTGAGATGGACTGCTTCAATTCGTCGAAATACAATTCGAACCTGTCCATTTGCTCCTGTCGCAATTGTGTTTGCTTGTCCTGGATGGATATCAGTTTAGCTTTTTCCTGCTCCTGGCTCTTTAACTTTTCCTCCAGGTTTGTGATTTTTTGTGAATCCCGTTCTCGTTCGTTATGGATCTTATTGATTTTCTCTCCGATGATTACAATATCGTTGTGGTACTTGATCTTCATTCTTTTGGCACTCTCCAGAACTGCATTGTATGCCGTTTCTAATCGCTCTCTTTCGCGTTCACTGTTTGCCAGTTGTAGTTCAAAATCATTTTTGCTTTTCAGGCTTTCAACCTGGGTCTCCTCTAAGCTTGATATCTTCGTGTTCTTCTCTGCAACGCTGGCCTCTAGTTCGGAAATCCGCCGTTCCTTTCGAGCCATCATGCTATTTAACATTTCGTTCTGATGACGCACAACTTCCATGGTCGACTCCAAAATGCCGCATCTCTTCTTGACCACTTCTCGTGCACTACGCTCCTCCTTGGCTATTTCTCGCTGCTCTCGCAGCTCTCGTTTCAACGCGTCCATCCCGTTCTGCAGCGTCTCGATAACTCGAGACGTCGAATGCAAGTCTCCGTACTCAAAATCTCGCATGTCGTCGTACCCATGGTATTCGCTGGCTGGCCGCAGCGCTAGCGACCGTCTGTTAGAAAGTTTCGGCAGGTCTTGTGCAAGTTTCTCCAGACGCTGCAGGGACAAACTCTCTCGCGAGATTTCGTCCCGCAACAGCTTGGCCTTCTCCTCCTCGGATATGTAACTGGAATATCGTAACGACGCCCGTCTGGATGGATTACCATCCGCTCCTACTCTGGGTGTGGCAGACACCATCTGTATTTCATCGTCCACGGAATCGTCCTCCACTGTGATAACCGAGTTATCTGATATTGTCGGCGACGTGTGGTTAGTAGCTGGGGAAGTCGTGTGATATGTGGCCGGTGACGTATTAGCCACACGTTTACTACCCGACCGTCTCATTCTATCGTCCTGTTCTATTTGTCCTTCCATTTAGTTTGAAATTACTTGTCCCTTTTTTTAAACTCTGGTTCATACAAATGTACCGGCCAGATTTGGCATCTCCCAAACACTTCAAAACATAAATAAAATACACAACTATGATACATTTTAATGTGCGGCGGATCTATGTTTAAGACAAGTGTTCCCTGCCGACAATAACTGATTTTGGCCCAAATCTCTTAGCTAATGAAAATGTGTTAATTTTCTTCAAATTGCGCCGAGGATTCTTTATTTGAAAGAATGCCTCCGGCGGCTTCTTTTTTCTCCGAAAAGAAGCAAAAAAGGTAGCTCTGCGAGGCATTGGGTTGTTGTCCCCACATAGGAACAGTAGTAGTAAACAAATAAATGAACTTTCTACATATTGTAGTCTCTGAAATGTCTAATTCTCCTAACCCCAGAGTTATCACTTCCGACACATTTCAGACACTTCTTTTCGACACTTCCCGACACCTTTGTTTTTTTTTCCGCAGCAACCAGCAACTCAACTC